>JADRCD010227236.1:2102-12743 GCA_019843815.1 Montemys delectorum
GTGTGTGTGTGTGTGTGTGTGTGTGTGTGTGTGTGCGTGCGTGCCCACACAGACCAGACAGGTGCACCATGGTCCCTGGAGATAGATATTTGCAACTCATCCATCATATGGGTACTGAGAACCTGAACCCAGCCAGGTCCTCTGCCAGAGCCACAGGTGTTTATAACAGCTCAGAGATCTCTCCAGGGCCTGCTCTAATTCTTAAAAGAATTACATAATTATTCTTTTCATAATAAAAAGTTTACATCATTTCCAAAGAAAGAAAATTCAGTAAACTAAGGGAACATTTCAAAAATACAGAACAGCATAAGCAAAGACTCTGAAAAGATAAAGTAATGCCATCCTTGGTAATGTGCAACTTAGCAAATGTTGCTTTGGATTTCAAATATACTATGAAGCTCTGAGGTGGACTATTAACATGAACTTTATAGCCCAGAACTTGTACAGCATGAGATACTACTGTATGATACAGGAATTTTATGTAGTTTTCCTAAAAGCAGAGTAAAAACCCCTGAAATCAAAGTAAACTATTCTGGCAGCCTTTCAGCTATCTTGGGGCAAAATTCAGACCTGCCTCCACAGTCTCCTATGGAGTTGCCCATAGGAGAAGTCTTGAGTTTTGAACATATGGGCATGAATGTGGAAAGAGCATGAGATGGCCAGCTGAACAAGTGCAGGGGGCTGGGGCCAGGCCGGGAAAAAAATCAGGGCTAGGGTTAGGGTTAGGGTTAGGGTTAGGGTTAGGGTTAGGGTTAAGGGCACACAAAAAGACTGCCACTTCTACCTGAACATCTTCCAGGAAAACAATATGACATAGAAGAATCCTTACTGTGTCCTGGAATTGTGCTGTGCTGAGAAGAGTGATTAAGACCAAGGAGTGAGAGGGAAAGTCAGATGAAGTCCAGTGAGGAGAAGAAATTCTTGTGTACAGAAAGAGCTCAGATGCACACTGTGAGATTGGCATTGTCAACTTGACAGGATGTGGAATCACCTGGAAGGCACACCTTCCAGCACTCCTTTGAGTCCCTGGGCATGCTTTGATGCAGTGTCTTGACTAGGTTAAATGATGTGGACCTTCGTCTTAACCTTCCCTGTGGGCAGGGATCTTGGGCTATATAACATGGGGGAAGTGAGCTGAGCATTAGCATGTATTCATTGCTCTCTTCGTCTCGGCTGTGGCTGCCATGTGACCAGCTCCTTCGAGCCACCGCCACTTGACTTCCTCATATGTTGAACCGCAGCCTTGAACTGTGAGCCAAAATAAACTCTTCCCTTCCACAAGTTGCTTTCATCTGGGTGTTTAGTCACAGTAACAGGGAAAGAGCTAAGACATATACAACGAAAGGAAAATTCATGGGAACGGAAAGATTGGGAAAGACTTTGTGAATGGCTTGAATCTTGAAGAATATCAAGGATCAAAAGAAAGGGGACATGGGAAGGACCCATGGGGGAGCAGAAGCTCATTGTGACACCAGTGTGGTTTCTCCACCCTCCACACTGTTCACAGGAAAGAGTAATTCCTGCTCAAGGGCCAAGTAGGACCTCAGGGACATGCCCCCCCAACTGCCACAAACACAAGTCTGAGAAGTGTCTCTTCTCGATCTTCCCTGTAATGTTAGATTGCTGAGCCTTAAATCAAGTGTATGTTCAAATTCCAAATATTTCCAAGTCAGTATCCTATTCCTCATCAACTCCCAGGAAATATCAGGCCAATTTTGAAGGTGTCTTTCCTCTACCACGATGCAATTGGCCCATCTGACATCAGACTGTGCAGCATTGATTCTCAACCTTTCTAATGCTGGAGCTCTTTAATACAGTTCCTCATGTGGTAACCCTATCCATAAAATTACTTTAGTTGCTACTTCCTAGTTGATACTATTAGGAATCACAATGTAAACATCTGATATGAAGGATACTTGATATGTGACCCCTGTGAAAGAGTCATTTGAACCACCAAAGGGGTCATGACCCACAGGTTGAGAACCACTGCTATAGAATGATCTGGAAGAAAAGTGAATGAGAAGCAAATGTTGTCTCTTTATTAATTAGAAGCAACGTCTTTTATAACTGAAGAAGTAAAAATAGACCACTTCCAAGAAAGCCAACATTTGTACAAAGTCATTAGATGACATCTGTTCACTTATGGAAAATTTGAGGTAAACAGCTTATTTCGGGCCAAGCCAAGGAAAACACCAATTACTATTATTTAGACTACCATACTGCCATACTTCCCTGTACAATAAACAAATGCAAAATTCCTCTCCCGTTTAACACTGATGCTCACTAAAACCACACCAAGTTCTTTCTTCTTCCAGTATGCTGGTCAGTTCGGTAGCCAGTCCCCCTGGCTCAGGGACTTCACGTATGAGGCTTTGATTACCTCTGCTCAGGTTCAGCCTCAAAATGTCAAAAGCAAATTTCCAGAAGTAAATGACCTCTAAGTTTAAATACTGTGCTTGCTGTTCTGAGAAGTAGGACAGACTCTCACACTGTCCTAGCCTCTCTACTACACAAAATGAGAGTCATCCCTCTTCCCAGAGTATGCACACTGTATGCACTTCCTGCCCAGTAGTCACACAGCATCCCTCTCCAGTACCCAGTGAATATTTTAGAAACTGCACTGTCTCAAGTGACCTTTCTCTAGGAACCCGGTGCTGTGTTGAAGCCAATGTCACTGATCTTGCTTCATCTATGTGAGCTTTGTATCAACTCAGGCCATGACAAGAACCAATATGTTGAGAGACAAAGCCAAATTCATATAACTTTTATAACCATATCTTGGTACAGTTGTTCTGCTTTGCCACTGATCATTGTTAACCTTCCAACTGCGCACTCACCAGTTGAACTTTATCCTAGGCATACACACACTGCATGGGAGGCGGGGGAACTTAGTGTGTATTGAGTTTGACATTGTCTACAGATTTAGGCATCCACCACATATTGGGATGCATTCTCCACAGGTGGAGGGGAATTGCTGATAAAGTATTTAGTGCCCATATTGGTCAGCTCCTTTGACAGAGTTGACATTTATCAATGAAAGAGAGCAAAAAGGGAGAAGAAAGTATGATGGGATGGCACGGGAGAGAGAGAAGAAGAAAAGAAGAGGTGTGGAAGGAAGGGGCAGGGGGACTCACTCAGCTGCTCACACGGGCACTGATGATTCATGTTGTCTAGAGCAAAGTATGTAACTTCTATTCAAACCACCTACGCATACAGATCAAAGCCAGAGTCTAGTCATATCCTGGTGAAGGTATGCAACATCTCAAAGAGATGGGGAAAGAGGCATTTTGGGTTATGGACACAATCGATGAACATTCATGTCCCTTCTTTCTAAGTATATCTCTGGACACAACAGCACAGCGCAGGGCAGGAAAGCCCAACACAGCACAGCACAACATATCACAGCGCAGCACAGCGCAGCACAGCTAGAAGTCACAGGAAGGTAGAAGAAAGAGGACAGAGTGAATAGAAACCTCAAATTTTGAAGGAAGAATGTTGTGGTAGGTTCAGTTTTCCTTTTTGTGATTGTTGGTTTTGGTTTTGTTATTTGTTTGCTTGTTAGTCTTTTTTCTGGTTTTGTTTTGTTTTGTTTTGTTTTGGGCTGGGTTGTTTGTGAGACAGGGTCTCATTATGTCATTCTGGTTGGTCTTGAACTCAGAGAGATACACCCACCTCTGCCTCCCAAATTCTGGAATTAAAGACTTTTACACTCCATATATTCTGAGCTGAGTGCCACTCACAGATGTAAGCAAACACAAGAGAGGAGAGGAGAGATGGGTGAGGCTGCTTTCTCTAATGGAAGAATCCACAGAGGATGCCCAGCAAGACAGACATATTTTATGCCAAAAACTGCCTGACCAGAGAGAAATCATGGTCACCACTCTATCATCACTAGCAGCAGGACCAGCAGAGACGAGAAAGCCTGGATTTGATTTCCCAGTGAGAGAGAGGGGACAGTCTAGGGCATAATTCCATGGCTGCTGGTCTGGTAACATACCTGCTTGGTAGAGATTCAGCGAAATGGATAGGCTTGTCCCTGCCTAGAGGTGGGTAAACCTTTCCTTTCCAAGTAGAATTTGGAAAGAGCAGAGCTGAGGAGGATGCTGCAAAAAGAAATCTTTAAACCTTCATGAAATGTCCCAGACAAATCTCCACCCAGCCCAGCAATGGGGCTGGGAAATGAACAGTGGCCAATGATTTGGAGTGAAGTGCAGTGTGGGACAGCACTGCACAAGGAGGGGCAGAGTAGAAAAGTCCTGTGTGGGGTCCACTGCCTTTATAATTATGACCCACAAGTGCAGCGAAGCCTGCACATTAAACCTAGATGGAGTCCCTGGCTATTGAAATAGAGCACAGCAGGGACTAAATCTAAACAGAGCTGATAGCTGTTAAAATGGAAGATCACTTTAAATTGAATCAAACAGAAGCCAGAGAATTATAACATAATTCCTAAAATATATAGGGCATAAATAATCACTTGCTATGTAATGAAAAAGGAAACCTCTAATGTAAATGAAAAAAGTTAATTACCAGATGTCAATATCTGACAAAAATTTTAAAGCAACCACCATGACGATGACAACTGCTCTTGAAATAAATGAAAAAAAATTAAAAATACAAGTAAGAAAAGATAAGACACGATGAACTAAATAGAAATAATAAAATTGAAAATACAGTACTTTTTTAAAAAGCCCCCACTAGGCTGATTTTTCTTTATGTCACATAGAGTTGGCTGATGTGATGAGGAAACTCTAAGAATTACCCAATCTACAGAAAACAAACTGAAAGTTAAAATTGATGGGAACACTCCAGGGGCAATGGAAGGACCTCCAGGACCACAACAACCAGTGGAACTTTCCAAAGTACCAAGAGGGAAGAGACACAGTTTGGGGATGAGAATAGCGGAAGAACCAAATGCTAGATGTTTCTGGTTTGGGGAGAAATGTCTAAAACAAAAGAAACACAAGAAGACACATGACAAACACATGAAATCTAAAGACTAACAAAGATCAAAAAATGAGCTAGAGAAAAATCAAGATCCACCTACTTGGAAAACAGCTTGGAAGATGGTGAGCAGTAGAGCTTTTGTCTGAAGCCACAGAAGCCAGAGAGGGAAGTGGGACAGAATGCTCCAAATCCCAAGGAAGTGCCACTAACCTAGCATAGTGTCTACTCAGCACAGTACCTTTCCGCAATCAGGCCTTTCTCACAGGAACCAAGAAGAAGAGCCCAAAGAACCTACCATCAAAGAAATATAAAATAAGTATAATAAAAAAGAAAGGAAGGGAGGGAGGGAGGGGAGGGAAGGGAAGAGAAGGAAGGAAAGAAGGAAAGAAGGAAGAAAGGAAAGGGGAGGGGAGGAAGGAAGGAAGAAAGGAATGATAAAATTGTAACCAAAGAGGGCTTCAAACTCCACAAAGGAAGGAAAAATAACACAATGGACAAAAATAGGGGTGAGGGTAATATCCTTCTAATGACTTCCTTTATAGATGCTCTCCGGTTAAAATCAAAAGTGAATCATGTGACAATGGTGTTCAACATATTTAAATAGGGAAGAGGGTTATAAAATCTAAATAGAGATAATATCATACATTTCCCTTCAAGGAATAACATATTAGCGTCCACATACAGTGATAAAATAGAACGATCAAGACAGGGAGGCAAAGCCCTATAGATACGTCAACATGGAAGGCTGGAAAAGATTCTAATGACTCACACGAAGGAAAGAGGAACATGGAACAAGAAATGGCAGAAGAGAAAACAACATAAAATAATAAAATGTCCAACTACAGCCCTAAAATACCAATAACTACCCTCAACACAATCAAAATACAACAAATACACCAGCAAACACAAAGAACCTGGCAGGATGGATTGTTTTTTAAAGTCTCAATTATATATCATCTATAAGAAGCTCACTTCATATATAGTAGTAGTAGTAGTAGTAGTAGTAGTAGTAGTAGTAGTAGTAATGGCAGAATGAATGAAAGCAACACGATAAAATATATGTACTAAGAACATGGCATATTTAACAGCAAAATCTCCAGAGCAAAGAAAAGTATGGATGGGTTTTTTGGTTTTGGTTTTGGTTTTGTTTGGTTCGGTTTGGTTTTTTGAGACAGGGTTTCTCTGTGTAGCCTTGGCTGTCCTGGAACTCACTCTGTAGACCAGGTTGGCCTCGAACTTAGCAATCCACCTGTCTCTGCCTTCCAAGTGCTGGGATTAAAGGCGTGCGCCACCACCACCTGGCAAAAGTATGAATGTTAAGGAGAATAATTCCATCAAGAACAGGAAGGAATTCAGCATGTGAGTGCCAAGCAGCAGAACTCAAAACACTTGAAGCTAAAGTTGATTTAAAAAAAAAAAAACAGACTTATACTGTAGTGTCATAATGAGGGAGTTCACTGGGTCTCACAGAAACTGGTTGACAATCTCTGATATGGTCCAGGCAATCCTAAAAGAAGTGAATTGATGGCAGACCCAGAGCCAGTGGGGCCCTCCTGTGTGCTCAGCTTTAGAAGTCATGGATTCTTCTCTGCATCCTTCTCCATCATGAGGTGGAGTTGCACAAAGGAGGTGTGGCTTCCTTGATGTGCTAGGACCCCCTTTATAGGATGTGCTAAATAAGTGCTTGTGGTCTATAGCTTGGACTTTCCTTCTCTCGTTAGCTCTTCTGTGTGGCACAAGTTTTAAATCAGAGATTGTCAAACAGTGCATTTGCTAATTGAGCTCCTTATACAGCAAAACAGAGGTCTGAAATCAGTGAGTACTTCCACATGGTACTTTTTTTTTAAATGCCTATGCCCTGTGTGCCATGTGTCTTTTGAAGGAAAAGCCTCCCTTGGTTATTCCTAGAGTGGAAAAACCCTGTTAAAGCTATCTAGGACATCACCCTGGTGCTGGCTAAAGAACTTTCTTGGGAGCCAAGGGTTACTCAATATACTCTCTGAGTCCTGGGATGGACATCACAGAGGATCATCTGACAACACAGAGAAAACCCAATAAATGAGGCCAATGGGGCCACCTCCCTGGCCTGCTCCACTCAAGGGACTCCCAGTGGTGTACTGGGGAAGAACTCATGGTTGTCTTAGCACATTAGTGCTACACTGCATGTGCACAAAATGGCTTGAATTCTATTCACTATGTTTATCAGTAGAACTACATGATACACGGCCACGAATCTGTCCCATAGTGTAGCATAGGTTCACTGTCCTCTTTGTAAAAGTGTTCAGGAATTTTTGAAATGCCTTGTTTAAGTACATTGATAAGGATCCATCAGACATCAGCAATCTTAGGCCAGTTGCACAGTGAGAAACACCAAGGAAAATAGCCCCTCTCCCCAACAGGGCTGAACCAAACCTGCTAGACTGTGGCCAGCAGTCACTCCATGCCTCCCTTCCCTGCTCAGGGCATGGAAATGCTCTCCTGGCTCTGCTGCTAAAAGCTGTTAATGCATCCCTGGAAGTGCTTATAGGACATTCAGCACAAGTGCTCTGCCCCCAGCATAGTGAAGGGTGATGTGTGCCACATGCCCGGAACTGGAAGGAAGGCTCCAGGGTCAGCCCAAAGTCACCAGGCTGTTACCAGAGGCAAAAGCCACAGAACGCAGCCTGAGAAGGGATGCCACTTGTGCGGACCCCCACATACACAGTGGGGTCCAAGAGGGTCTGCATTCATGACTGGAGGAAGGGTTACTTGGTTGAGCCTCTAACCAGGGCTCCATGAGAAGGATCCTCTGCCTTCTCCTTGTGAAGTGTTTCCTCTGGAAAGAATTTGGTTTGAGTGTCCACAGGGTATTGAGTTTACTTTGCTCTGCCCTTCCCATATGCCTCAATCTCTCTCTATATGAGCTAACAGTGGTCAACAAACAGGCCATCTTTCCTCCAGGACAGCCCAGGCCAGTCACATCCAGGCTGACTTTTTCTACCACCCCTTCTTCTGTTGTTAGATCCCAGCAAATGAGTGTGTCACCTGTTGACCAGGAAAAGAAAACTGAGATTCCACAAAGAAAGAAGGAATTTGCAGGCTATGCCTTCACACCAGTGAAAATTCCCCATGATGCTATTTTCCAAGTCACCCAGAGTCCTGTCCTCAGAAACCACCAGAGCACCAGCCAGGCCTGCTTTTAACCATACCACCCCTCCCTTCTCTGGTATAGTGTTTTTTAACTCTAGCATGTATTGGTCTCTCTTTCATAAATTACAGATTCAGATGATCCATTGCATAACACAGTTTAAAATACACTTCTCTGTGAGTCACATCAGCCCTTAGAATTTCACATCCTAGAAGGAGTAAGTGGGTAAAGTGTGGGGCTCTAACTTTGAACCCCTGGAACTCACTCAAAACCAGGTGCATTAGCACATGTCTGTAATTCCAACAACAAGGAAGGAGGTGTAGAAAAAGGATGTTTGCATAAGCTTTCCAGCCAGGCTCACAAGGTACAAGGTGAAGACTGTATGGGAAGTTGTCCTCTAACACTCACACACGCATTGTAACACAAGACCAACTACGTGCACAAAATGCACACTCAGCATACATACATATACATCATACCTATGTAAAACAACAAAATCCTTCTTACTCTGATGGCCACGGCAGCAGATCCTGTTTGGATTTGAGGATGGCAGAGATGAAAATGTCCACACCACACAACAGCTCTAAGAGCATGATTGTAGCGGCAATTTTGCTGCTGAGATCCTGTACCTCAATTGGTTCTTGATCTGTCAGTAACAGAATGGATAGGTGGGACTTCTGAGTCCCTGGAGGCAAGCTCAGAGACTCGAAGGAAGAGGGACAGAGTTCGTGATGCATTTGATAAAGAAAAGTTGACCAGCCATGTGAGATCTCATAATGGAGTGGCCACACAGGCCACTCCTATAGACGGGTAGTCAGGGGCATTTAGCAAGAGCTAGATACAACTGATCCAATAAAGTTTAGGACAAGTGGGAGAGGCAGAGATAAAGTGATAAGGGCACACTTTTCCAGGCAGGAGATAGTAGTGCCCAGCAATTGTGCCAAGGTAAGTTAAAAGTGAACAACTATGTGTATGTTTTATCCAAAGATTCAAGGGAAGCTGGGAAGGAGCTGGTAGCTCGGTCACTTCCTGGAGCAAAGGTGGATAGAGCAAAAGCTACACGCAACACATAATAACAGGGCTCCCCAAGCTACTAATGAACAATCTGGTAATGAGAAGAGATTCTCTGGAATAAAGATGTCTAATAGTAAGTTACTAGAAATGCTGGAACAACGAATAACAGAGCAATCCAGAGACAAGATCACCAGAAGGAGAAATGGAATTCAGTCTTTCTTAATAGCTAGGCCTGTTGTTCCTCTTAAGCAAAGTGTTGTCTTCATTTATAAAAATAGCCAGGCCAGCAAATGGTGGAGCCGAGCTCCTAAGATCAGTAAGAGACAAGGAAGTAAAAGACAGATCACTCCTCAGTGTGAGAGTACACAGAGGGAGAGAAGGAGGGAGAGAGGGAGAGAGGGAGGGGGGCACACTGAAGAAACAGTGAAGAGAAATCCATCCTCTCTAATTCAGAGGAATGTAACTAATCGTCCAATACAATAATTTATAAAAATGTTAAATTTCCAAATATCTTCAGGGTACAAATGAAATTAAGCCTTTTCATACATTCCAAAAATTAAAACATCAAGATCATATTGTCAAAAGGGGAAATAAATCAAAAACCCATAGCAAGGTAACTTAATTTTTTGAAAAAATTAAGAAATATTCTCCTTTCCTCTGTCCTGTCAGCTGTTTAATGTTTCTGGTCAATGAAAGTCTATAGGACACAAAGATTGACCAACCTTACCTGTGAGGTGCAAGAAATCACAAGTAAATTAATAACTATGAAAAAGATAGTTTGATCTATTCAAAAGGCTGCAGAGATGGCTCCGTGGTTAAGAGTATTGCTGCTCTTCCAGAGAATCAGTTCCCAGCACCCAGATTTGAGAGAACCATAATTTGACTGTAACTCCAGTTTCAGGGGATCCGACACTGCTATCTGGCCTCTGTGAGGACCTGCATGAACATGCATACACACACAGAATAATAATAATAAGAAGAATAAGAATAATATCATTTCATATTAATTTATTCAATTTATTATTAATTATACTTGCTATTAATATTGATAATTACTGATGATTGGTAATTTGTTATTGTTACTACTAGTAGGATTATTATTATTATTATTATTATTATTATTATTATTATTATTATTATTATTAAGGCAGTTGTCAAAGAAATACTTCCCCAAAACAGTCTGTACTTTTTTTTTAAGATTTGGTTTTTTTTGTTTTTTTTTTTTAATATGAGGACACTGTAGCTGTCTTCAGACACACCAGAAGAGGGCATTAGATCCCATTGGAGTTGGTTGTGAGCCACCATGTGGTTGCTGGAATTGAACTCGGAACCTCTGGAAGTGCAGTCAGTGCTCTTAACTGCTGAGCCATCTCTCCAGCCATTCTGTGCTTCTTTTGCTTCATTAGCAAGTTCTTTCAAACTTCTGAGGAATTGGTTGTTTCTCTGCTCCTTTGTTTTTGTTTTTTGTTTGTTTTGTTTTTGTTTCTCTGATCTTAAAGCTTACTAAAAATGAGAGAAACTGATGAAGCCTGTGTCCCTGCTCACTTTGTGAC
>JADRCD010227238.1:0-11836 GCA_019843815.1 Montemys delectorum
AGTTCTGTAGGCTTCTTGTATGTTCATGGGCATCTCTTTCTTTAGGTTAGGGAAGTTTTCTTCTATAATTTTGTTGAAGATATTTACTGGCCCATTACATTGGGTATCTTCACTCTCTTCTATACCTATTATCCTTAGGTTTAGTCTTCTCATTGTGTCTTGGATTTCGTGGATGTTTTCGGTTAGGAGCTTTTTGCTTTTTGCATTTTCTTTGACTGTTGTGTCAATGTTTTCTATGATGTCTTCTACCCCTGAAATTCTCTCTTCTATCTCTTGTATTCTGTTGGTGATGTTTGCGTCTATGATTCCTGATTTCTTTCCTAGGTTTTGTATGGCCAGGATTGTCCCTCTTTCTGTTTTCTTTATCATTTCTATTTCCATTTTTAGATTCTGGATGGTTTTGTTCATTTCCTTCACCTGTTTGATTATGTTTTCCTGAAGATCTTTAAGGGATTTTTGTGTTTCCTCTTGAAGGGCTTCTAGCTGTTTACCTGCATTCTCCTGTATTTCTTTGAGGGTGCTATTTATGTCTTTCTTAAAGTACTATATCATCACCATGAGAACTGATTTTATATCTGAATCTTGCTTTTACAGTGTAATGGTGTGTCTAGGACTTGCTATGGTGGGAGAATTTGGTTTTGATGATGTCAAGTAACCTTCATTTGTGTTGTTTATTTTCTTATGCTTGCCCCCCACCATCTGGTTATCTCTAGTGCTACCTGTCCTTGCTAATTCTTACTGGAGCATGTCCTTCCTGTGATCCTGGTTGTGTCAGAAGTCCTCAGAGTCAAGCTGTCTCTGTGTTCCTGTGATTCTGTGATCCTGTGATCCTGGGCTTGTTAGAGCACCTGGGCGTGGAGCTTCCTCTGGGTGTTGTCGGACTGGCTGCAGAACTTGCACCCAAGGTCTGCTCAGGACACCAGCCCAGAGAGACCAGAAGGAACTGGAGCCACTCTGCTGGCGGTGTTCCTGTGTGCCTGGTCCCAACAGCCTCAATTTAATGACATCACCACTCTATGCCATCCTCATCCTTTACTTTTACAGCTTCTTCATTTGAGAGGTATCGTCAAGGATGATGTATGATATTCTCGTATTTCTGAATGCTATGGAAATTTCACATGTGTAACTTTGGGATAAGATGTTGTTTTTCTTCTAAGACTTCGTTTATTATATTTAAACCATGTGGATAGCATTTTATTTTACTTTCTTCAATTCCCCCCCCCATGTTCTCCCCTTACTTCCTCTCAAAAACAATTATATATAATTGTATATAAGGTTATTATATACAATTATATATTATCTAAGGTTTGATCTTTGCTATGTATTGTTATGCTAAATACAGGCCCTCCAAGGCTTGCTGCTCCTAGGGATGAGAGAATCCCCACCCACAATGTGACCTTGCTCCTTAGTGTAAAACTATTGGTTAAATAAATATGCTGACAGCTAATAGCTGGGCAGAAGGAACATAGGCAGGGTTTGAGATGAACCATGAAGAGAGAGAAGAAGGTGGAAAGAGGAGGAAGCCACCATGGGGTAGGTGAATCAGGAAAACAATGGCCATGGGGGCTAACCAATTGGAGTTAAGAGCTCCCCAGATAGAACATGGCCAGTTATACCTCAGGGTTATTGATGGAGAAGTAGATTCTAATAATCTGGAGGGTTGATACCTTCCCAAAATTAGTGCTGATTAAGGCTTATTATAAATATAAAAGATGTGTGTTTTTTTTATCTGGGAACTGAATAATCAAGGGTAGGTAGAAACTGTTATTTGAGATTAAATATTAACACAACAATATATATTATATATGCATAGCCTAAGCAGTCCATAAAATGTTAATTGTATATATACGACTTCAGTGATGACCAGTTGGTATTTGATAACCAATTAGGAAGCTCATCCCTGGGGAAAACTATTTCTCTCACTTTCAGCATTCCTAAGTTGCCTCTGGCTCCTCATCTATGATAGGGGCTCCACGAGATTTTCACCTTCCATGTTAGTATGCCTATTGCTGTTGTACTTTTTCTGGTCTTGTTTAGGCAGTCATATTGTCGAGGTATCAGTGTGAGGTTTCTCCATCATTGCTAGAAAACATAATCTCACAGCAGCTTTCCTGGTCCTCTGCTTTTCTTTCTGGCCCCTCTTCTGCGACACTCCATGAGTCTTAAAGTGCAGGAGTTATGTTGTAGATTTATCAGTTGGAACTGGGCACCTATGATCACTTCTCTGCATTTTGACTGATTGTGGTGGCCTTCTCTTGGAAAGAGAAGTATCTTAAGAGGAGTGGGAGTTACATTTATCTATGGGTATAAGAATAAATATTTAGAATGGAGTTAGGAATCATGCTAGCTTAGTAAAGTGGGCTATAGTGTCTGCTCCTTTAAGATCTATGGCCTAATTATCCTTAGGCAGTTGTCTAAGTTTCCAGTACTAGGCACAATTTCCCTCTTCTTGAATGGTCTATAAGTCTAACTAGAGAGCTATTGGCTACTGCCAAGATGTGAGTGCCACTGTTGTATCTTTACAGTTATTGTGCCATTCTGATTATCATTTTGGTTCATAAACACTGCAGCGTAAATGTTGCAACTAGACAGGACTGTTGATTGCTTCCATCCCTTGGAAACTTGTACAGCACAATCATGTACTATGAAAGCTACTCCTCTGTGGGGAGACTGATCCCATAGATTTGGGGGGTCTGAAGATTATGATGTCCTCAACCTCTGGAAGACCATGATTCCTTGTATTGTCTTGAGGGTCTCTTTGATACACATGACCAGTAACTCAAAAGGAGGTTTCTCATGCCTGGATTTTTGTTTTTGTTTTTGTTTTTGTTTTTGTTTTTGTTTTTTCCTTTTCTTGACTAGATAACCTATGGCTCTCAGGGAGAGTACTGCCAGTCTAAATTGGTTTATTTGCACTATATATGTATGTGTATTCATGAGACTTATTTTTAGTGTATGTAATTTTAGTAAATAAATAATAATACCATTCCTATGGCTTTTTCAGTCATCTCTAGATATCTTACCTTCAATTCTCCTTCTCCTTCAGTATTAACATCATTTTCTTCCTTCCAACTAAAGTCTCCCCTTAGGCATTTTCTCTTTCAAATCACTTGTATCCTTTTCCCCCAAAATGGGGTATTTTTACTTGTCCAGTTCCTGTGATTATCTCACTTTATATACTCACTTATGAATATTTGGAGCTAGGAATCACAAATAAATGGGAACAACTGGTATTTGTTTTCTGGGTCTGAGATACCTAAGTCAATATAGCAGTTTCTAGTTCCATTCATTTACCTACAACGTTCATCATTTCTTTTTTTTTTTTTAACAGCTGAACATCAGTTAGAGGATATTTAGTTTGTTTCCATTTCCTGGGTATTATGAATAGATTGACAATGAACATAGCTAAGCAAGTATCTGTAGATAGGATGTCAAGTGTAACTGGGTCATATGATAGATATCTTTGTTCCTTTTTGAGAGCTCTTCATAGTATTTCCAGAGTTATTGAAAATGGAGAATAGATTTTAACATAATTGTTGTTACTAAATAGAAATAGGGTTACTACAAATTTTGATCCTTGTTGACCAAGGATTTAGGCTTTTCAGTTTTGTTTCTCCCTTGACCTGAAGTTAGTCAACTATAAAAGAAATGAGTTGGACATCTCTCAAGTAGAATATGAGTCAAACCCTTTAAATCAGAGAATATCTCTGTCTTAGTCAGGGTTTTTATTTCTGTATAAACAGTATGACCATGAAGCAAGTTGGGGAGGAAAGGGTTTATTCAGCTTACTTTCACATGGCTATTGATCACCAGAGGAAGTCAGGACTGGAACTCAAGCAAGTCAGGAAGCAGGAGCTGATGCAGAGACCATGGAGAGATGTTTCTTGCTGGCTTGCTTCTCCTAGCTTGCTCAGCCTGCTCTCTTATAGAACCCAAGACTTTCAGCCCAGGGACGGCACCACCCCTTTGATCACCAATTGAGAAAATGCCCCACAACTGGATCTCATGGAGGCATTTCCCTAACTGAAGCTCACTTCTCTGTGATAACTCCAGCCTGTGTCAAGTTGACACACAAAACTAGCCAATATAATCTCTTTTATGAAAGATTGAGTAATCAAAATTGTGGTTCTCCAAGGATGACTACATAGGCCAAAGGACTTTGTGCCTCACACAATGAGAAAAGCCCAGTGTGAATGAACATCACATCTTCCTTTCTAAAGTTCTGTCTGATACCAGATGCAATTTCTATTTCACCCTAACTTTAAAGGTGAAGCTACTCATTGCCTGGTTGTTGTTGATGTCTAATAAGGCCTGTTGTAGAAAAATCTACATTTTGTAGCTTTGATTGAAGCTGTCTTTTCCCTCATGTTAATTTCTCTATCTACCAAATTACATTGCATTTTTAAAAAATAAAATCTTAAAAATTGGAAAAAATCTTTAAATCTAAAAATGATACAGAATAGAGAAACTGAATATAGAAAAGTAACCAACATAATCTTCCAAGGAGCTGGGCGAGCAGAAATCTTGTCTGCTGAGCTGTCCAGGATTAACACACCCTGAGAAGACCACAGCCACTGCATTCCAAAACTGTCCAACTTGTGTACTTTTCTCTTTCACAGAAGCTTCTGTATCCTTTAGCTCATCTTTCCAGGCTTCCATTCTCTATCATCTAGCAATATAAGGGCTAAAACATCATAACAATAAGTCTCCCAGTGGATTCATTAGAGAAAGTACTGGGAAGGGACTTTATTCTTTGTTCTTCATGCCGCTGTACTAAAAAACTGCCTTGATATGCACAAGTTAATCTATTACTTCCTGGATGACCAACTGTAGATTCTGAAACTATCCAGAGAGTATGATTTCTTATTAGCAAACCAGCATCCTTTTTATGAACAGTCATGCAGCCCATGGATCTTGTTTGCATCTAAGACTAAAACATCTCTGCAGGGCATTTCCGATATTTTGGTCCTTTGAAAAATGTTTCCAAAGCAGTATGCAATCCAAAGGTAAATAAAGGAGAACACTCACACACTTTAAGCCTTCTCTTGGTGAACAACTTTTTTTAATGATGGCAACAAAATTATTGAAGCCTTCAGTAAGCTATCCAGTGGTTGCATAGGTCACCTATGAGCACTATTAAGATTTAAATATCGACTAAAATTAAACACTTTGGGGTTATTAATGTTTCCTTTCCTCTCAAAATTTTTGTGTTGAGAGGAGGTATGGGAGGAAATGTGTTAGCAACAGTAGGATGTGGAGGGTAACTCTAAGTACATTAAACATCTGTTGATGGAGCCATTAGCACAGTTTGTAGCTACTGCCACCTGGCCCTTATTCCACTTTGTTCCAATTTTAGTATCTGAAAATATACTGTAGCAATCATGTAACACTTCTTTTAAATCTTTTACTACTGCATTAAGTGAAGCATAAGTACCAATCAGTTCTCACTGAGATTTAAAAAAAAAATGAAAAAAAAACCAATACCTGCTTATGGCAAACATCAAATGCAAATGAGAAAGTAGCAAGGGTTAATATCACTTAGCATTTCAAGCTGCCTAGATCACTACCCAAGAGGAAGTCCTTAAAACAGCAAATGGAGGCAAAGGTGAGAGAGACTTTCCTCTGTCAGTCTATAGGCTATTTTCAAGTACAGCGTTAAATTGATCATGGACAGGGAGCTAACATTTTTCTCACAGAAAAAAAGAAAACCCTCCATTTTCACGGAATGCTCAGCTTAAATTAGTTGTTCTTTCCTGGGAAAGACACAAGACCCAATGTTCTTTCTCAAGTCTCATTAGACTTCTGTAGTCCTTCTCCAGACAGTAGTCATAGTTGTTTTGGTTTACAGGCTACACATCCATCATTCTCTATAAATCACAGTCCCAGTGGGACAGAAAAATTGCTCTCAATTCTGAGAAAAATTAAGCTTTCTTATTTACTGGCACCTGGGTTCCTTTTTTCCCTATAAAATGAACTATACTAAAGAGATTCACCACATTTGACCAGGTGCTCTAAGGGGCCTATAAAAATGAGAATTTTCACTTTTCCCTGCTCTCTCAGTAATTGTTACTTTAAGCTTATTCATTGGTGATTGGGGGGTCACAGTTTGGTAATGTTTATGGAATGATCAGATGGAGTCATCGATGCCATCTTAGGTAATTTTCTCTTATGCTAAGTCATGTAGTTATTTCTCTGTCTACAGTGTCCCTAGGAATAAGAACAGGAAAATAACAGTGTCTGTTTGTCTGTTCCTTAGGCTGGTCCTCTGTACTATTCCTCTGTGGACCTCTGTGTTACAATCTATTCCCGCATTATGACAAAATGTGTTTTGGACCAAGGTTTGATATAGTCTATCAGTTCTTGAGTCATGAGTACAGTAGAGGCATCTGTTGTCCCTTCTTTAAAAAAAAAAAAAAAGATTTATTTATTATTATATGTAAGTACACTGTAGCTGTCTTCAGACACCAGAACCAGAAGAGGGCATCAAATCTCTTTATGGGTGGCTATGAGCCACCATGTGGTTACTGGGATTTGAACTCAGGACCTTTGGAAGAGCAGTCAGTGCTCTTAACTGCTGAGCCATCTCTCCAGCCCCTGTTGTCCCTTCTTAATAAGGACTGATGGTGTGAGTTGTAACGTTGAAGTCTTCATTGTTCTTTGAAAATTGGATCTGCTTGTTTCCTTACTTTCATTCAATTTCAACTGCATAGTTTTTCTTTAGTCCATTTCTGTGTAAAATAAGGAAAATACATGTTTGGTATATATCATAAACTGTGAGTATAAAATTAAAACAAAATGTTTCTTGATACCTGGATTGGAAAGGAAGTGAATGACCAGGCATGGTGAGTCTCAACTCCAATTCCAGCACTCAGGAAGCAGAGTCAGGAGGACAGACACAAATTTGTAGAGAGCTACAAATCGTAATCCAGCCACAAACTATATGTGGAGACCCAGACTCTGCAACAAAGGCAGTGAATGAGGGCATTGTCTTCCCCCTTTCTCTCCTCTCCATGCTTCATGCAAGGACTTTGGTATAGGGCTTTGGTATAGGTCTGTCCTCCTATACGTTAACCTTTGCATCCCAGGTATACAGTTGCTCTTCTGCATGATCCTTCTTATGTACCCCACTCACCCTCACAAACGTTCTTGGGGTTCTCCAGCTCCCTTAAGTACTCCTCTGGAGTCACCAAGTGGAAATTCTTTCTCCCAATTTAAGTTACAAGTGGCTGCATCCTCTTTAGAGTTTTCCCTGACCACTCAGCCTAGGGTTGTTTCTCCTCCTATCCACATTACCCTCTCCCTCTTGGTTTTATTTTAGAAACTAGCCCCGTCAGATCAATGATTCATTATATGTTCTTGCATTTAAAGTGTGCCTCCTCCAACCCCTCTTTGAACAAGGCTGCTTTTGTCTCTGCTGTCATAACTCTTGCGGGCTGGAAGGATTCTTGGCCTATAAGTAGGTTCTCCATAGGTACCTTGCATGAGTTGAAAGTCTCCTTATTTACTGGTATAGGCAGCTGGCAATCATAGAGCACCTTCAGGTGCTGTATGTGTATGGCTGAAATGTAATCTGATGAAAATATGGCTCCACACTTAGGGTGAAAGAGAAGCAGGAAACTAAACTGTTAAGTGTTTTCCTTGCCAAAAATGATTATGTGCCATTTCCACTGAAATATATTCTCACTGCTCTCTTCCAGACAAATGAAACTTTAGGAGTTTCAACCTTTCTCAATATTGGCTTTTCTAAGTCACTGAAAAACATCTTTCAGAACTGCTGACTGCTTTTAAGGTATGTATACATATATAATTATACATATGTATATCATGATTATTTATATAATTTTATGAATGTCTATTATACTACTTTAATAAGCATCTTTAAATATAACATAAAATATTCTAATTAAAGATTTTAATTAATTTATTTTAGTTTTTAGAGACATGGTTTCTCTGTGAAACCCTGGACCTTCTGGAGCTCACTCTATAGACTCAGCAGGCCTTGGATGAACAGAGATCTGCCTGCCTCTGCCTCCCGAGGGCTGGGATTGAAGGCGTGCATCACCACCACCCAGTTCTATTAAAGATGTTCCAATCATGAGATGTTGATATCTTCAGCCAACTTCATGATTAATGCTCCCCCTTAATATCAATATCTGTCTCTGTCTGTCTCTCTGTCTCTGTCTCTGTCTCTGTCTCTGTCTCTCTCTCTCTCTCTCTCTCTCTCTCTCTCTCTCTCTCTCTCTCTCTCTCTCTCCCTCCCTCCCTCTCTCCCTCCCTCTCTCTCTCTTACACTAGGATCAAACCTAAGGCCTTTAGCATGCTAAGTAACTACTACAGCATTGAACACCCCTAACCTGATTTATGTTTTGATGAAAGAAAAAGCAAGCCCCATGTTCTTGGTTCATGTTAACTTAAGATTAAATAACATTGTACATGCTATGTCTTTGATAACAACAGAGTCAATAAAAAGTCAAATATGATGGGGAAAACTGAGTCATCCCATAGCATTGAACTTGAGATTCACCCTAGTGCATTGAACATGAGAGTGTGCTCAGCTCAAGAGCTCACACCCCAACAGCCAGCATCACTTCATGATTCAGATGCTTGGATCTCATGAAACAAAACCACCTGCTGCAATAATAAAAAATGTTCATGGAAACAATGCGGCAGATATAAGCATCATTATTCAAAAACTAAGACATTAATGCAATGGAGAGATCCCTGAAAGCGTTTTTCCTTCCTAAGTTTTCAAAGTTAAAGTCTATTACCAATTTGAATGTGGCTTCATCAGACAGGGATTACATGCTAATGATATAAAGGGAAGACAATAATATTTGGGTTGGAATTAATATGTTTTTAGTTGCTCCATGAAGTATGTACTCAATAACTTTAATTTTTAAATGATTTTGATTGTTATTATTATTATTTCAGCATCAGAGATTTTTGGACATACAGAGGCAAAAAAATCAGAGCCATAATTTTGTATTTTAATGATTTCCTGTATGATGCTGATGAAGTTGGTTCATGGATTATTTATTGGGCGTGTTTGGCATCTCTAAACTTCTTTCATTACCACAGTTCTATGAAATCTCTGGATTACTGTGACACATGAGAAAATGTGACAATGTTACGAGAGCAGTCTAGAATTCAGACTTTCCTATCCAAAGAATGGGTTCTCTCTACAAGAAGGACTCTGAAGATGAACGTTAGATCTCTCCAAATGACATTAGTAAAGTGATTTTAGTGGCAAAAACTGGCTCAAATTTTCTCCTTGTGATCTGTAGAATAGTCAGATGGCAAAGCAGCTGGTGTCCAGGAAGGTCTCTCATTGTCCCCGGGTTAGCTAAGCTGGTGCCCGTCTCCCTTGCTTTTTATAGAAAGAGCATTTGATACAGCTGGTGTGGAGTGTTCTTAGAATGTTACCAACGAGGCCAAAGTAGATCAGCTGTCCGTGAGGTCACTTTAAGCCTTTGTTTTTCTGGTTTGGTTCATTTTCAAAGGCACCATGTAGGGAAAAAAAAAACCCAAAACTTGGAGTGCCTCAGCCTGGCTAGTCCAGTTAGTCATTGCCTTTGGACAGCGATCCACAAGCCCCCACACACTTCGCTGCTAAGCGGAAGCCCACTTGTCCCAGACATCCTCTAGAAGTGTTTGTAAGACCTGTCCTTGTCCTAGGTTGGCGAAGCTAGAAACAGCAGAAACCATTTTCTAGTAGATGCGACTATGTTCGTCTAAATTGGAGACTGCTTCTTAATCCCACTGTTGGCCAGGCTATGAGGAAATGAACACACAGAAGAACAAAGTGTTGTCAATTAGACAACAGGGAAAGTTAAAGAGGAAAATTAAAAAGGAAAAGGAATCAAAGATTACTAGGAGAGTCCTAATTTGTGTCGTTTATACTTATATAACCATGAGAACACCACTAGGGAATGTGGAGGTGGATGAAATGGGATCTTCCTATGAAAATCCCATTACCAACCGAGAGGTACAGGGTCTGTAACATAAAGGTGAAGGGACAATCGGGCTCTGAAAGAGACAGGGCTCTTAAAAACTGATAACAGTAACTTGGTCCTCTTCTGGACAGACAAATCCGTGCTTAGTGCTCCCTCTGCTGGATCTATAAGAGTAGATGATCAGATTTATAAAGTAAATCTGCCTTTCCCTCCTGTCCTCTGTGAACTGAGTTGCTCGCTACGCAGTACAAGCAGCATCTAGATGGGACGTGGACCATGAAGCCAGCATACATACTCCAATAGTTTGATCTTTAAGTTTTAAAGAACCATGACTCATCTTTCACAAGGAAGAAAAATGAAGGCCAAGGCTCTTCTCTGTAGGAAAGATAGGAAGTGTGCTTGGACACAGTATGTAAGTGCTTTTAGGTGTCAATGCAGCTTCACATGGCAGCCTCTTTCCTGTCTCCCTTTCTGTATGCACACTTATGGAGATAGTGGAAGGCTCCCAGTGTTCCTTAGGGCAACCAAAACTGCCGTGGATGTTCTGGCTTCTGTATCTTTCAGAATTTCAAGGATAAGTAAGTGCCTAGAAACACGTCCTTCACTCTTTTTCCCATCTATAAAAACTTTACGATCAATGCCTTCCACAGTATCCAATATTTTCTTCCTGTCCTACTGACAGAGCATACATACAAACATGCATACATGCATGTATGCATATATACATATTTTATACATATATTATTGGTTTTTAAGTTTTATACAGTTTGTATTGATCAGATTCACATTCCCTTTCCCAACTTTTCCCAGATCCACTCTCTCTTTGCCACTCAACTTAGTACCCATTTTATTTTTTAGGTTTTCCTCATCAAGGCCAATTTGTGGTTGATGAGCACACAGACATTCTTGTCTGTATGGCCTTCCATTGGAGTGTGGTGAGTTCTCAGGGGCTACATTCTTAAAGAAAACTCACCCATTCTTTCCCAGTAGCCAAGAATCTACTTACTGTGCTACTAAGTAGCATAGCTCTCTAGTTATGGCATAGAACTTTGTATGCAACTACCCTCTCCATAATGGGATTTAGTTTGACTTGTGCTTGTACAGGTCTCATGTATATTGCTACATCTACTTTCTGCTCATGTGTGCAAATGACCTATGGAGAAATCAAATCGATCCTTACTTGGAATCTTCCTATGCATTGCATCGGCAAGCTTTAGTGATGCTGAGAGTTACCATGGATACTACTGGAGGAGAAAATTAATCATAGTCACATCCATCTGTGATCTCCGTGAGCTACAATAGTGACTGGCCTTGGACACTACTTACTAGTGCAGTCATGGTACAAATGTGATAGGAGTAACCAATCATTTATACTTGGATTTAAAGCCCACGCTACAAAATAAGCAACATCTATAATTGGGCACTATAATTGGGCCAAGAACCTATGAGTAGATAGATCATGAGTCCTAGGGAAAAGCATAATATTACTCTGCTAAATGAACATAGTCTTAAAGCAACTCCAAATGAGTTATCATCACAAAGACTCACATTTGGGAGAAAATAACACAACAAAGAATGCTCAGCCCTAAAGAGAACATATACCATACTCACTCCTCCCAGAGCTCAGGGATCATGGCAGCATCACGGCTGTGTGTGTGTGTGTGTGTGTGTGTGTGTGTGTGTGTGTGTGCCAGATGTGGTGGGTAACTACGGAGCCAACTATAAATAATATAATGTTTCTTTTTTAAGTTTCATAGTACATAATTTATTTTAAAATTGCATTTGCTTGGTGTAGAGGGCATCCATGTGGGTACACAGTTGTCATGGCATGCATATGGGCATCCATGTGGGTACACAGTTGTCATGGCATGCATAGGGGCATC
>JADRCD010227238.1:11846-24432 GCA_019843815.1 Montemys delectorum
GCATCCATGTGGGTACACAGTTGTCATGGCATGCATAGGGGCATCCATGTGGGTACACAGTTGTCATGGCATGCATATGGGCATCAGCGGACACTCTATGAAAGTTGATTCTCTCCTCAAACCAAACAAAAATTAATTGCAACCCAAAGTGTTATGTCTATCACACTCTCCACAGCTATTTTATTTTAAAGTATATTTCATGTTTTATTTCATTGTAAATATTCTAGTGTTTATTATTTTTTTCAAAAGGCTGTATTGGTACATGGAAACAAAATTAATCCAGGCAAAAACTGCACATATCCATGATTCTGGCACTTAGGAGGCTGAGGCAGAAAGATCAAGGCCACTTGGCATCATTAGAACCCCATTCTCCCAACACAGCAAGTATTCGATACCCCAACACACCAGAAAAGCAAGATTCTGATTTAAAATCACATCTCATAATGATGGTAGAGGACTTTAAGAAGGACATAAATGATTACATTAAAGATATACAGGAGAACATAGGTAAACAGCTAGAAGACATTAAAGAGGAAACACAAATATCCCTTAAAGAATTACAGGAAAAAAAAAAACCAACCAAACACGTGAAAGAATTGAACAAAAACCATCCAGTATTTAAAAATGAAAATAGAAACAATAAACAAATCACAGAGAGAGACAACTCTGGAGATAGAAAACCTAGAAAAGAGATTAAGAGTCATAAATGCAAGCATTATAAACAGAATACAAGGGATAGAAGAGAGAATCTCAGGAGCAGAAGATATCATAGAAAATATTGACATAACAGTCAAAGAAAATGCAAACTGCAAAAAGCTCCTAACCCAAAACATCCAAGAAATCCAGGATGAGAAGGATCCAATGAGAAGAACAAATCTAAGGATAATAGGTATAGAAGAGAATAAAGATTCCCAACTTAAAGAACCAGTAAATATCTTCAACAAAATTATAGAAGAAAACTTCCCTAGCCTAAAGAAAGAGATGCCCATACACATGCAATAAGCCTACAGAACTCCAAATAGACTGCACCAGAAAAGAAATTCCTCCCGACACAATAAATACATGAAACAAACAATATTAAAAGCAGTAAGGGGAAAAAGGTCAAGAAACATATAAAGGCAGACCTATCAGAATTACAGCAAACTTCTCAACAGAGACTCTAAAAGCCAGAAGATCCTGGGCAGATGTCATACAGACTCTAAGAGAATGAAATTCTAGCCCAAGCTTTTATACCCAGAAAAACTCTCAATTAACATAAATGGAGAAACCAAGATATTCCTTGACAAAACCAAATTTACATGATATTTTTCCACAAATCCCGTCCTACAAAGGTTAATAAATAGAAAACTCCAACACAAGGAGGGAAAATACACCCTAGAAAAGCAAGAAAGTAATCTTTAAACAAACCCAAAAGAAGATAGCCACACAAACATAATTCTATCTCTTTCAACAAAAATGACAGAAAGTACTTTTCCTTAATCTCTTAACATCAAAGGACACAATTCCCCAAAGAAAGACATAGACTAAAAAAAGTGAATACATAAACAGGACCCAGTACTCACCTCAGTGAAAAAGACATACACAACCTCAAAGTAAAAGACTGGGAAAAAAATTCCAAGCAAATGGTCCCAAAAAATAAGCTGGAGTAGTCATTCTAATATCAAATAAAATTGACTTTCAACCAAAAGTAATCAAAAGAGATAAGGAAGGACACTTCATACTCATCAATGGAAAAATTTACCAAGATTAACTCTCATTTCTGAACATCTATATTCCAAATGCAAGGGCACCAACATGTATACAAGAAACTTTACTAAAGCTCAAATCACACATTGTACCTCACACAATAATAGGGGGAGACTTCAACAACCAAGTCTCATCAATGGACAGATCATGGAAACAGAAACTAAACAGAGACATAGAGAAACTAACAGAAGTTATGAACCAAATGGATCTAACTGATACCTATAGACTATTTCATCCTAAAACAAAAGAATATACCTTCTTCTCAGGACCTCTTGGTGCCTTCTCCAAAATTGACCATATAATTGGTCACAAAACAGGCTTCAACAGATACAAGAAGATTGAAATAATCCTCTTCACCCTATCAGATCACCATGGACTAAGGCTTGTCTTCAATAACAACAAAAACGTCAGAAAGCCCACATACACATGGAAGCTGAACAACTCTCTACTCAATGATAATTTAGTCAAGAAAAAAATAAAGAAAGAAATTAAAGATTTTTGGAATTTAATGAAAATGAATGCACAACATGCTCAGACTTATGGGACACAAGGAAAGCAGTGCTAAGAGGAAAACTCATAGCTTTGAGTGCCTCCAAAAAGAAACTGGAGAGAGCATACACTAGCACACCTGAAAATTCTGAACAAAAAGAAGCAAATACACCCAAGAGGAGTAGATAGCAGGAAATAATCAAACTCAGGACTGAAATCAACCAAGTAGAAACAAAAAGAACTATACAAAAAAAAAATAATGAACATAACCAGGAGCTGGTTCTTTGAGAAAATCAACAAGAGGGCACAGAGATAGTATCCAAATTAACAAAATCAGAAATGAAAAGGGAGCCATAACAACAGAAACCAAGGAAATTAAAAAATCATCAGATTCTGCTACAAAGACCTATACTCAACAAAACTGGAAAATCTAGATGAAATGGACAATTTTCTAGAAAGATACCAGGTATCAAAGTTAAATCAGGATCAGATAAACTATCTAAACAGTCCCTTAACCCCTAAAGAAATAGCAGCACTCATTAAAAGTCTCCTAAACAAAAAAAGTCCAGGACCAGAAAGGTTTTGTGCAGAATTCTGATCAGACCTTCAAAGAATACCAATACTCTTCAAGCTATTCCACAAAATAGAAATAATTCATTCTATTAAGTCACAATAATGGTTATACAAAGACCCAACAAAGAAAGAGAACTTCAGACCAATTTTAGTTATGAATTTTGATGCAAAAATACTCAATAAAATTCTTGCAAACCAAATTCAATAACATATCAAAATGATCATCAATCATCATTGTCTTAGTCAGGGTTTCTATTCCTGCACAAACATCATGACCATGAAGCAAGTTGGGGAGGAAAGGGTTTATTGAGTTTACTTCCACATTACTGTTTATCACCAGAGGAAGTCAAGACTGGTACTCAAGCAGATCAGGAAGCAGGAGCTGATGCAGAGGCCATGGAGAGATGTTCCTTGCTGGCTTGCTTCTCCTGGCTTGCTCAGCCTGCTCTCTTATAGAACCCAAGACTTCCAGCCCAGGGATGGCACCACCCACAAGGGGCCCTACTCCCTTGATCACTAATTGAGAAAATGCCCCACAGCTGGGTCTCATGGAGGCACTTCCCCAACTGAAGCTCCCTTCTCTGTGATAGCTGCAGCCTGTGTCAAGTTGACACACAAAACCAGCCAGTACAACCATCAAGTGAGTTTCATCCCAGGGATGCAATAATAGTTCATATATGGAAATCCATGAATGTAATCCACCATATAAACAAACTCAAATAAAAAAAAAACACATGATCATTTCATTAGATGCTGAGAAAGGATTTGACAAAATTCATCACCCCTTCATGATAAAAAGTCTTGGAAAAATGAGAATTCAAGGCCTATATCTAAACATAGTAAAAGCAATATACACCAAACGAGTAGCCAATATCAAACTAAATGGAGAGACATTTGAAACAATCCCACTAAAATCAGGGACTAGACAAGGCTGCCCACTCTCTCCCTACAAACTCAATATAGTACTTAAAGTCCTAGTCAGAGCAATTACACAAGAAAAGAAGGTCAAAGGAATGCAATTCAGAAAGAAAGAAGCCAAAATATCACTATTTGCAGATGATATAGTATACTTTAGTGACCCCAAAAATTTCAACAGAGAAGTCCTAAACCTGATAAGCAACTTTAGTAAAGTGGGTCGATATAAAATTAAACTCAAACAAATCAGTAGCCTTCCTCTACTCAAAGTATAAACAGGCTGAGAAAGAAATTAGAGAAATGACATCATTTACAATAGTCACAAATAATATAAAATACTGTGGTGTTGAAAAGGAATAACTAAAGATCTGTGTTGGCCAGGTAGAAGAATTATAAGTCAGAAAATCCAGCACAAGCTTGCCCACATAAGCCTGGGAATGAGCAAGCGAGCTGTTGAACATTCCGGGAACTAGCAGGCCAAGAAGAGATAGATAGGACATATCTGGGTGGGCTCAGGCAAGCAGGGACCTGTCTGGGCAAGATGACCCAATTGAATGATGAGGTATGGTTGGAGGCCAGCCAGATGCCCTGCTGCCTCAATACCACCCTTAGGAATTTCCCTATGCTCTGATCTGCATGTATTCTAGCTGGATTTAAATTAGCCAATCATGTATAGACTATGCTAATTCCTTTGTTCCCCTAGACCTCCTTCCTATAAAAACCCGTAACCCCTGAGCCTCAGGGTCGATCCCTCTGTCTCCTCGTGAGATATGGGTCCACCTGGAGCTCCGATATTAAAACTACCTCGTGTGTTTACATCAAGATGGTCTCTCGTGTTTCCTTGGGTGCCCGTTCTCCCGAGACTTGAGTGAGGGTCTCTCTACGGGGGGGGGGGGGTGTCTTTCAGTGTGACTCTAACCAAGCAAGTGAAAGATCTGTACGACAAGAACTTCAAGTCTCTGAAGAAAGAAATCAAAGATCTCAGAAGATGGAAAGATCTTCAATGCTCATGGATTGGCAGGATTAATATAGTAAAAATGGCCATCATGCAGAAAGCAATCTTCAGATTCAATGCAATCCCCATCAAAAGTCCAACTCAATTCTTCACAGACTTAGAAAGAGCAATTTGCAAATTCATTTAGAATAACAAAAAAAAATGCATGATAGTGAAAACTATTCTCAACAATAAAAGAACTTATGGGGGGAGTCACCATCCCTGACTTCAAGCTGTATGACACAGAAATAGTGATAAAAACTGTATGGTACTGGTATAGAGACAGGCAGGTAGATCAATGGAACAGAACTGAAGACCCAGAAATGAACTCACACACCTATGGTTACTTGATCTTTGACAAAGGAGCTAAAACCATCTAGTGGAAAAAAAAGACAGCATTTTGAACAAATGATGCTGGTTCAACTGGAGGTCAGCATGTAGAAGAATGCAAATTGATCCATTCTTATCTCCTTGTTCAAAGTTCAAACCCAAGTGGATCAAGGACCTCCACATCAAACCAGATACACTCAAACTAATAAAAACGAAAGTGGGGAAGAGCCTTGAACACACAGGCACAGCAGAAAAGTTCCTGAACAGAACACCATAGTTTATGCTCTAAGCTCAACAATCCATAAATGGGACCTCATAAAATCGCAAAGCTTCTGTAAGGCAAAGGACACAGTCAATAGGACAAAACATCAACCAACAGATTGGGAAAAGATCTCTACATCAGATAGAGGGCTAATATCCAATATATATATATAAAGAAGTCAAGAAGTTAGACTCCAGAGAACCAAATAATCCTATCAAAAAATGGGGTACAGAGCTAAACAAAGAATTTTCAACTGAGGAATACTGAATTGTCGAGAAGCACCTAAAGAAATGTTCATTGTCCTTAGTCATAAGGGAAATGCAAATTAAAATAACCCTGAGATTCCACCTCACACCAGTTAGAATGGCTAAGATAAAAAACTCAAGTGACAACAGACGCTCGTGAGGATATGGAGAAAAAAGAACACTCCTCCATTGTTGGTGAGATTGCAAGCTGGTACAACCACTGTGAGAATCAAGCTGGTGCTTCCTCAGAAAATTGGACATAGTACTTCCTGAGGAATAAGCTATACCACCCCCAGGCATATACCCAGAAGATGCTCCAACATGTAATAAGGACACATGCTCCACTATGTTCATTGCTGCCTTCTTTATAAGAGCTAGAAACTAGAAAGAACCCAGATGTCCTTCAACAGAGGAATGGATACAGAAATTGTGGTACATTTACACAATGGTACTACTCAGCTATCAAAAACAATGACTTCATGAAATTCTTAGGCAAATGGATGGAACTAGAAAATATCATCCTGAGTGGGGTAACCCAGTCACAGAAGAACACACATGGTATCCACTCACTGAAGTCGATATTAGCCCAAAAGCTCGGAATACCAAAGATGCAATTCACAGACCACATGATGCTCAAGAAGGAAGACCCAAGTGTGGATGCTTCAGTCCTTCTTAGAAGGGGGAACAAAATAATTAAGGGAGGAAATATAGAGACAAAGAGTAGAGCAGAGACTGAAGGACGACCATCCAGAATCTGCCCCACCTAGAGATACATTCCATATACAGACACCAAACCCAGACACTATTGCTGATGCCAAGAAGTACTTGCTGTCAGGATCCTGATATAGCTGTCTCCTGAGAGACTCTGCCAGATCCTGACAAATACAGTGGCAGATGCTCACAGCCAACCATTGGACTAAGCACAGGCTTCCCAGTAGAGGAATTAGAGAAAGGACTGAAGGAGCTGAAGGGGTTTGCAGCCCATTGGAAGAACAACATTATCAAACAACCAGAATTCCCCCACCCCCAGAGCTCCCAGGAACTAAAACCACCAACCAAAGTGTACACATGGAGGGACTCATGGCTCCAGCAGCATATCTAGCAGAGGATGGCCTTGTTGGAAATTAATTGGAGGAGAGGCCCTTGGTCCTGTGAAGGCTCGATGCCCCAGTGAAGGGGAATGCCAGGGCAGAGAGGTGGGAGTGAGTGAGTGGGTGGGTGGATGAGCACCCTCACAGAAGCAGGGAAAGGGAGTATGGGATAGGGGGTTTTCAGGGGGAAAATTGGGAAAGGGGATAACAATTAAAAAATAAATATATAAAATATCCAATAAAATATTTTTTAAAAGATCCAACTATGTTTGATTGTTTTGTCTTTTCAGAAAATTTTTATTGATTCTTTGTTTCACATATTGCACCCCAATCTCACTCATCTCCCTGTCTCCTCATATTCACCCCTCATATTCTTGCAATCTTTCCCAACTCCACCCCACCCCAGCTCTAAATAAAAAACACACAAACATACAAAACAAAACTAAACAAATCATAGAAAACATCTCTTCATGGACACTGCAGTGTGTCACAGTGTATAGTACACTCCTCTGCCCACACATCTTCACTTGCAAATGTTCATTGCAATGAGTCATTGTTTTGGTTCGAGGTCTCTGGCTTCTGTGACACCATCAATATTGACCCTCACCAAGACTCCTCCCAGTTATCCTGTTGTTGCCCTGTGTCTTGTAGATCCTGCAGTTTTTGGATCAGCAGAACTAGACCTTTCACATGCCGGAACAGTTCACAGATGATGTAGATTTCAAGGCTGGCCAACTCAAAACCCTGAATCTGGACCTGGGGTGGCAGCTGAGCTGGTTAGCCCAATGGCTCTCCCTTATCCGTACTACCAGGGATTGCCATGTCTTTTAAGACAGTTTGGTGTAAAGATTCCTCCTTCCCTTTCAGTTTGTTGCTCTGTGGATTTTCTAGATTTTGCTGATTGTATCTCTCCAATATACTTTAAGAATATTTTAGTCCTCTGTGTATTGATATTTGTATATGACATCCTACAATGCTACGTAGGCTTGGGGCTTGCTAGGCTTACGTTCACTGCTTTCAACAAGTGTATTCGTAAGAGGCACCATGAGCTTTCATCAGAAGCCTCTGATTCTAAATCCAGTTAGTTACTGGTTGTCATTAGCTGCTGCTCGGGCTGAATAACTAAACCATTAGTCCGCTGGGACGGCTGATAATGATACACTGATTCTATAATTCCTTACTTACATGTCAACTGTAATACTTCTCCATATATAGAAATATGTGGCTACCCAATAACGCTGTCTGTGTAGAAAAGAAAGCAAAATTACTAAGTCTTAACCTTTGTTTGCTAGCCATCAAAGTCATGAACTGAGTCACCAGAATATTCCACAGATGATCAATCAGTTCTGTTGTCACATCTCCTTAAAATGTCCTCAGGTCAGTCTTAGAGCATCTGAGGTTTGGTACAACTCACAGACTCTACAAATTGTCGTTACTTGTTCATATTTGCATTACGCAGGAAGCTCATACATGTCTACCTTCCAGCCTTTCATTTCATTGAATAGGTCTCTTCCTATTCCTTCATCTCAAGGGTCCCTGTTCACTGAAGAACCTTACCCGCTGATGTATATTTGATTCTCTCTTAGTTTGTCTCAGAGATTAATCTATCTTTTCATATTTCTATTCAGTTATTTGTTCGTTCACTAAACAATGGCTATTAAAGTGCCAGCCAGCAGTCAGGTGCTGCCTTAAACTCAAAACCAAAAACCAAAAACAAAAACAAAAACAAAAAAATGAATGTTCTGGCAGCATGTGTATAGTAGAGGATTGCAAATTTGGTCATCAGTAGGAGGAAAGGACCTCGGCCTTGTGAAGGTTCTGTGCCCCAGTGTAGGGGAATGCCAGGGCCAATAAGTGGGAGAGGGTGGGGTGGCAGGCATGGGGAGGGGGGAGGCAAAAGAAGTTTGTTCTTGTTGTTTTTGTTTGTTTGTTTGTTTGTTTTTTGGAGGGGAACCTGGGAAAGGGAAAATTTACATGTAAATAAAGAAATTATCTAAAAAAAAAAAAAAACCCCTCCTTCAATCTTACAATGGCATTCTATTCAAGACTATAAAAAAAAATCACATGAGGGGCGGGGTTTCAATGTCATCTTCCCATTTTCAGTCTCTTTCTCCTCTACAGGGTGGGCACATCAGTTTGGGAATCTCTGAATTTTAACAGTGAAATTGTGTTTTGATTGGAAGTTGACAGGAAGCTAAAATGCAGGAAGTAGAGACAGAGCTGGCTTCTGCAGCTGTGTGTGTATGTACGTGTCTGCTCATACCTTACATGAAGCAGCAACAAAGACTGTGTGCTGAATGCTTCAAAGCTGACAACCAACTCTTTGTTTTTTATTAATACTTAGTTTCTCTGGCTGTACCAGCATTTCTTTTTTTTTCCCAAGACAGGTTTTCTCTGTGTAGCACTGGCTGTCCTGGAACCCACTCCGTAGCCCAGACTGGCCTCGAACTCAGAAATCCACCTGCTTCTGCCTCCCAAGTGCTAGGATTAAAGGCCTGTGCCACCACTGCCAGGCAGAACCAGAATTTCTTAACATGATACTCTCTGAATCTCCTATGTACTGTGCCAAAACTGTTGACACATACACAGTATAAAAACACCAATATCTCTGAATTCTGTGAACTAGAGTTTTTAAATGGCTTTTTGGGTGATTCTAATATGTAGGCAGGATTTCAAACAGGAGCCTGAATTAAGATGAGGATAAGATGGAAGAAATTCTCTAATCTTGTCACTAGAGGGCAGCACATCCCTAAAATTCACTTATTTTTCAGCATTTAAAATTCATTTTCCAACTTTTGATTTTTGACAAAACTTTGGTTTTTGTTCCAGAGTAACATAAGCGTTACAGTTATGTTATAGTTTTATAAATTTTTAAATAACAAAACTTTTTAGTATAGACTCTGGTTATAATACAATACAGAAATTGTAAGGTTTTTTTTGTTTTGTTTTGTTTTGTTTTTTAATATGTTTTTGAAACTAGCTTTCCTGAAACCCAGGCTGGCCACAAAGCCTCCATGTAGCCAGACTGGACTTAAACTCCTTTAATTTTTCTTCACCTTTCCCAAGTGCTAAAATTACAGGTTAAAAAAAATTTCTAATTTGTAAAATTACATATTATAATTTAAGAAATTGCGTAAACTGTTAGCATGACTCATGTGCTATCCCAGGAGCTCAAAGTACAAAACCTACTAAGTTAGGAAAGAATAAAGAGAGAGGCTTCACAGACCTGCACCTGGACTGTGAACAGAAAACAAATGATTGCTTATTAATCAGATTCAGTAGACCGAAGATTGAGTCAACAACCCAGCCCGATTTGATATAAAACCTCTCATGTATTTGAAACATGTAGCATATTTTAAATAGCCTGACCTCATTGTACTTTGGTATGAGTAGGGTCCTAAAATACTGAGTTTAGTTCTTCGGGAAAAAATTAGCTCTAAAGTAGCTATGATACTTCTTAGAAAAGAGGCTGCAACTGGATCGAAGAGTTTGAGATGGTTTATATATTGAATTTATGCCAACAAATGGATTGTCCTTCCCTCTTACCCTCATTTTCTGTGAATAGACAATGTTTGATGATATTTTTACTAATTTGTTGAGGTTATAAAAATGTATTTTGATCAAAATACACTATGTGAAAATATGATGTTGAAAGTGGAATATCCTCTAAAAACTGAAAAATTCCCAAGACAGGAGCGTAAAAGGGTCTCACTGTTCCGTGAAACCAGTGATTTGTCCCGTCAGTCCGAGTTCTGAGTAGCCTGAAAAGCGAAAACAGCCGAAAACAAAAAATTAAAATAGCTCTCTTACTCATAGGCTTGTATTGATCATTTTGTAGATAGAAACCACCTCCAAGCACATATGTACATCCTATGGCCACTGACATTAGACTCTGATAAAATGACACCTCTGTTAAAGTTTTCTTCATTTCCTACTAAGGATCAAGCTCTGGGCCTTGTCTCTTCTGGGGTAAGCCCTGAGCAACATCTCTTGCTGACCTAAAAGTTCAGCTCCAGCCACAGAGAACCCTGATAACGTAAGTCCAACTAATACAGCGCAGTGTTTTGATTGAGGTCACACAAGAGACAAGACAGTTTACCCTTGGACTAGACAAGCAGCTTATACTCACATTTATTTAGAAGTGAGTTGGTAAAGCATATGAAGGCAGACAGCAGAGACAGCCTTCCCCTCTTAGGAAGAATTTTTACTCTTGGCCAAAATGACTGGGTACTGAATCTGTTTGGGGGAATACTTCTCACTGATAACGATGCCAAATTGTCTGTGTATACATGACACTCATGCATTAGCGAGATAAAATTCAGAGTTAATTGAAGGATTGGGAGACTTCCTTATAAGGATACAAGAAAAACGAGGATTCCTAATACCACTTGGGAACACTGTTGCCCAAGCCTCCTGGCCTTCTTTCCTATAGTCATGGGAGCTATTTGGTCACTTCACTTTAATGTGTAAGAGTCAAGTGACAGCCTAGTCGCGTCGCCATAGGCCAGCAAGCGTAGGATGGAAAATAATTTCAACACTGGCCACCTGGACTCCTGCCCTGAGCCGCACATTTGTTGTTCATGCATGGGCTTTTGGCTGCCTTCTCTGTCAACCATCTGTTGAAAGCGGCATTGTGCCTGCTCAAATGGGACGATGCCACTATTTCTTCCAAGAGTCTCTTGCAAAAACAAAACAAAGAAGCAAAAAAAAAAAAAAAGTGTATACATTTTAACAAACTTGCTAAAGTTCCAATCACACCAGCTGGGTTTGTAATTTTTTAATATGTCTTTACATTGTTTGTTTGTTTGCTTTGCTTTGCTTTGCTTTACATCATTACTAAACTTACTTTCTTATTCCCCTAGAACACTTTTGGGTTCACAAAAAAAAAAAACTGGGAAGAAAGTACAGAGATATTCCATACATTTGCTGCCCCAATACGTGCCTTGTAAAATTCTGCATAATTAAGAAATACTGACCTCTGTGTCTACATATCTCCAAAATATGACTCCAGACTTGACATCCCTGTGGCAGGCAATGACAGTAAATTTGCCTTTTCTGTGACTGGATGCTGACTATACATGCAGCCACACACATCACAACTTTCTCTTTTAATATGACCAGCTCTAGAAAACGGGGACTCTACACCTGTTCTCCTGTTAGCTTCAGGGCCACACACGTGTCTCAGCAGTTTGCAGAGATTGCAATCTTTGATGTGGAAGTCATTGATTACAGCTGCAGCTCCTGCGATCCCTAGTTATCCTTAGCAATGCTGAGTGGCACGGAGGTTTCCTGTGTGATGGCCTATTTGTCTATCAGATGCCCAAGACTCACTTCAAAGAATCTCGAGCCAGACCTTTGTACCTTGGACCCTCAGGTACCTTTTTAAATTCGTCATTTCCCTCTTGAGAAATGACAGATTCGCTCCAGATTCCTCAGCACCCCAGGGTAGAATTTGAGCTTGTTTCCAGGTCTCTGTCCTGTCCCATCCTTCCACTGGAGAGCTCACCATGCTTGGCAGCCAATGTGTGTATCTCTCTATTAGACTGAGGATCATTCCGCATTTTTGACGTCTAGAGCTAAAATCCAAACTATTTAGAAATCAAGCCTAATAAAGCCAGTCTGAGTGAGCTTTTACCCCCAATCCACATGAGAGGGTTTATATAGAAAGGCTTGTATACAAAGGCCAGATTTTATCATTTCTAAGTCTCCTACAAAATTCCAGACAGAAAAGTAATGATAGTAATGATTTCTCCTCTCTCTCTCTCTCTCCCTCTCTCTTTTTCCTTCCTTCCTTTCTTTCTTTGGTGGGTTTATTGTTGTTGTTTGTTGTTGTTTTTGAGACAGAGTTTGGGTCTCTCCATGTAGCCCTGGCTGACCTCAAACTCACAAAGATCAACATTCCTCTGCTTCCCAGGTACTGACATTAAAGTCATTTCTTTCT
>JADRCD010227240.1:0-47051 GCA_019843815.1 Montemys delectorum
TGCTGTGTAGTGGTCACTGAAAACCAGAGACCTGCCTTGGGGGAAGCCTTGTTCTTCCCTACCTCACTAAAGCAACAGCTGGTCATGTGATCTTTGTTGTTGTTGTTGTTAAAACAAAGCAAATGGCAGGAGTGTTGTCACTGACCAAAGGCTTTACAGACTAACAGCCTGGTTCTGGTTACAGATGACATGGACCAGTATAACTTAATGTTGCGTAGGGTGCACTTACAATAAATATTTGGTATAGTCTCACTCTACAAATGTTTTCAGTATTCATCTGAAATTTAGTTTTGACATACTGGCCTACTGGTTGCCTAGCAACCAACCTTCATAAGCAATAAGCCCTGCTTTCATTGCATATGGAGTCTCATTGCCTGGTATGCCACTAACCAGGGCCCAAGGAAGGGCATACATTTAGCATTTCATTTTTTTAGGATGCTATAGTTCTTCCATAACCCCAGGAATTGCCTCTGGAGGTCACTGTCCTAAATTGTGGTTTATAGGCCAATGTATTCTAGGATTAGCAATTTGATTTAAAATGTAGAGTTCTTGGGCTAACCCAGAGATATTGACTTCAAAACTGATGGCAGCTTGAGAGTCTGCTGTTTTAGCCAGCTATTATGAAGCAAATTGAGGTTCTAGTTGGGCACAGTGGCCCAGCACTGGGAAGGCGGAGTAGAGAGAGTCATAGGTTCCAGGCCAGCGTAGACTGTGTAAGGAAACGCTAAGAAACAACAAAAACAATGAAACTCTACCAGCCTACATTAGTAGTGTAACCTTTATAAAGACATCTGAGAGGTGGTGAGATGGCTCAGTGGGTAAGAGCATTGACTGCTCTTCCGAAGGTCCTGAGTTCAAATCCCAGCAACCACATGATGGCTCACAACCACCTGTAATGAGATCTGGTGCTGTTTTTTGGTGTGTCTGAAGTCAGCTACAGTGTACTTGTGTATAATAATAAATAAATCTTTGGGCTGGAGCAAGCAGGGACTGAGTGAATGGAGTTGACTGGAGTGAGTGGGGCCGACTGGAGCAAGCGGGGTTGACCAAAGAGAGCAGAGGTCCTAAAAATTCAATTCCCAAGAACCACATGAAGGCTCACAACCATCTGTTCAGGTACAGTGTACTCATGTACATAAAAAAGAAATCTTTAAAAAAATAAAAGAAAAGAAGGACACCTGAGTGGCAGACCTGACCACTCCCCAGCCTTGCTTCTAGTGAAGACTGTACATCTTTCCCTGATGCAATTCTGTTTGTCTTTCTGGACCACACCACTCTCTTTAAAGAAGGAAGAGGTGGGTTCTGATCATCTCAAATCCAACTCCAGCTTTGAGCACAATCGTGAGTCAGAAGCTCACGGCTTCCCGTGTTCAGCAAGCAGGAAGTGAGGTTGGCTACATATAAGACCCAAGGTAAGCTGAGGCCCACATTCCAAACATTACCAAGTGTAAAATGGTCTCAAAGGTGTCAGCATCCTCCACTAGAGAAGTTGCAGAGCAACTCCAAGGGCACTGGATTCCCCCACCAGACCTAGCAGCACCCCCAACCGCTCCTTCCCCTCATACAGTTCTCTTTCTATAAAGGTTTTTTAGAGGATTTCTAATTCTGTTTCAAAAAGTATTGGACAAACAGGAGTCAGCTCACAGCGATTCTTCCAATTATGAGAGCATCCTGCAGGCACTGTGGCATCACGGCAATGGACCTTTGATTTGAAGGGATCTAGGATCCGCAGGGTTACTACGGAGCAAGGTCTACTTCGATGATAGGGTGCTGCTGAGGGGACTGAGAGAACCACAGAGAAGCTAAGAGCCTGGAGCCTCAGACTGAAGGAGGGCATAGGGAAAGCAGTCCTCCTTAGGCCGCCCTGAGGCTGGCGCATGACAGTGAGGACTGAGGGTGGCTGCCCTGACATGTGAGTCTTGAAATAGCAGCAGATATCAGGATAAAAGGTTAACTTCCAAAATAAATAAGTAAACTATCAGCCTTTTAAAAAAATAAAAACAACGAAAAGCCAAAAAGTTTACTTCTAAAATAATTTAGTATTGTCTTTGCTACAAGACTTCTCTGGGGTGCTGGAGAGATGGCTCAGCAGTTAAGAGCACTAACTATTCATCCAGAGGTCCTGAGTTTAATTTCCAGCAATCACATGGTGGCTCACAATCATCTGTAATGGAATCTGATGCCTTCTTCTGGTGTGTCTGAAGGCAGCAACTGTGTACTCAAATATATAAAATAAATAAATAAATCTTTAAAAAAAACAGTGGGTAGCAAACTTATTATACTATTTAAATAGTGTCTCATGTTCAGTGGGAGTCTGGAGAGGTGGCTCAGTGGGTAAGAGCACTTGCTGCTCTTAAGATAGACTTAGGTTCAGTTCCCAACAACCACATGACTGCCTACAGCCATCTGTAACTCCAATTCCAGGGGATGTGACACCCACTTCTGTCCTCTGAGAGCACCAGGTATGTACATGGTGCACATACATACATACGGATAAAACACTAACACACATAAAAAAATAAATCTAAAAGAAGAAAACCTAGTGTTTAATGGGATACATTTGAGAGTACATCTTTTCCAAAACAATATAAAAATACTAAGTGCTACAAATAACTAAATACATTTTTCTTAAATACTGGGTCTCATCGTGTATCTCTGACCAACCCAGAAATCACTACCTATCTGAGGCTGATCTTGAGCTCAAAGGTCTGCCTGCCTCTGCTTCCAGAGTGCTGGGATTAAAGGTGTGTATTACCATACCTGGCAACTAAATCAATTTATTACTGGCTAGCATTTCCCTGAGAGACTCCCGCATGCTGAGGGAAATTTAGCAAACTAAGAAACTCTAGCTTACAATCCATTTCAGAATGGCACAAACTGTGCATCAATATTAACTTCAATAATTGATGACACTGGCGCTACACTACATCGGAGCTACTTTATAAGACATTTTTAGCCTGGATTTTGAGTATTGAAATATATTTGAGTGAACAACATTGTTTCTGTGTTTCCAACATTTTGAAAGCATTTTAAAAACTTGACAGCACTAGTCAGTTTTCCCTACATTGCCTAAGGGCTTAAACAGCTCTGTTTGCAGGTGCAGAACCTGCTGTTGGTGAAACAGAGGTGATCAGACAGAACACCGGCCTTTGAGTGCAGAGGTAGCAAGGGATGCCGATACAAACATCCTTTTCTTGTGTGTGGCAAACACAGGGTAAAGTTGTACAAGTGTAAGGGACCAAAGTGGGGTGTGTGAAGAAAAGTGGGGAGTGTCAGGAAGGACTTATTAGAGTGACCTGAGATGAATCTACAAGACGAGCAGGAATAAGCTAGTAATTCAGAGAGGTATTCTGAGCAGAAGAAAAGCACCAGTAACTTGGAGCTGCGGTGCCACATAGTAAGTTAGTCATCCATTCAACATGAGTACCCTAAGCAAAGAGGCCATGAGGCACTGAGACACGAAACACGAGAGCCCAAAACTAACTCTACCGTCCAGGGAGGCATGTGTGACAGAGACCATCCCGAGGGGACATAGTCAGGCGAAGTCTGGCACAGTATAAAAAAGAGCATACGTTCTTGTCTTAGCGTTTGACTTATGGGCGGAGTGATCTGTTTCCTCACAACACTGGATTTCAATCACTTACATTAGAGGCAGTGATGATAACTTTTAAAAGCCTGCAGCATGTGTTTGATTATGGGGAAAAGGCTCTTAGAGCTGGAGGAATGTATAAACTTTATGTAACCCAGATGTGCCTGGTTTCTCCAGGCCTCAGGGATCACTCTCCTCTCCCAACTAAATTAGTCCCTGCCTGTGTGTGGCTTCTAGAAACCCAGCCCCTGGCCAGGCAGGCCTCTCTCCTTAAGTCCTGGGAGGCCTGATTTCCTTGCCTGAGCCCTGAGCTCCCATGAGCCCCTTGGTGTTGTCAGCCTCCTTTTCTGTATACCAAGTTCTCAGTTCTACTTCATTCATTTCTGCCTTTTTGTAGGATATTAGTAGCACATTTTTCTACTAAGCATCATTAAAAAGGGCCCACATGCTAACATCTCAAGGAAGTGTGTGCAATATTTGAGTCATGAAGAAAAGAAATCACTCAGTAAATTCTTACTGATACACCGTTATGTAATGACAAAACTGTAAGATTATCAGAACCTAACTTATATTTGTAAAAGTATTAATAAAATTATAAAACAAGAAAGAAAAATAGGAAAATGTTAAAGGCTAAATGTAAATCATTTCTTTCTTACATAGATCTATTCATTTAGAGACACAAAAACACCCAGAGATTTCCATTTCAGACACAGATGGATTTTTAAATTGGGACCATATTACTTTTTAAATATTTGCTTATCATTTAAGATATTATGATGTGCAATTTAACTTTTAATGGATGTACAGGGTTTATTTTTAAGTACTCAAAGTTTATCTTTCTGTGTTAGCTACATAACTTTTATTCAGATCTCTGTATTATGTGTGTGTGTGTGTGTTCATGCTACAGGACATGTGCCGGCCAGAGGGCCAGAGTCAGTTCTCTCCTTCAACAGTGGGTTCCAGGGACGACAAGGAACTCTGGTCATCAGGTCTGTCTGGCAGGAGCTTTTGTCTGATGAGCTTGCTAGTATCTAATGCTATAAACAACAAAAGGGGCAAAACAAAACAAACAAAAACTGGTTCTAAAGTACAAAGTAGTTTAAAAAAAAACCCATAAGACATGGTTTAAAGTAAATATCTGCAAAATATGCACCAAAAAGTTAATTCATAAAAATGTCTTGTTTTTCATGAAAACCATCTGCAAGACTGCATCTGCTTTCTCCAAGGACTCCTAAAGTTTCAGGTACTGGGTTTTTAGAGACTAAGGAAAATTATAACCTGACCTGGCTAAATAATTGCAAAGGCCAAAACACTTAAAACTGAAAACGTAAACCTCAGGGCTGGAGAGATGGCTCGGCCATTAGGACTCTTGCAGAGAACCCCCCAGTGTAGAGCTCAGCACCCGCAGCCCGCAAGTCCCAACTGCGCGTCACTCCAGTTCCAGGAGATCTGACGCCCTCTTCTGGCTTCTGCGGGCGCTGCACCCACACACGCAGTCAAAGCACAGAAAATACTTAAAACATCCCCCCCCCCCCCAACTTAATACCTCGTCATAAAGCAAAACCTTTTACCTCAAAAGTTTATTTTTATGAGGCATGTAGCAGTTTGTCTGCTATTAGGTGCAGAGTGGACATGGAGCTCCGAGTGCTCGCCTAGCCTATCCGAAGCCCTGGGTTCCATCAGGCAGGCAGAAACCCCAGCATTCGGGAGCTGGAGGCAGATTACGAAGTTCAAGGTCACTCTCCGCTACCCGGCGAGTTCGAAACCGGCTAGGGCTGCCTGGGGCACTCGCTGCCTAGAACACTATTAAGCAGACCGATGACTTTTCTCTCCTTGCTTCAGGGAGAAACGCAGGCTCTTGGCCCTCCGGCTCCACGGATCTGAAGATGCTAAGACCCACAGAAGGTCCCCGCGCCTGTGGAAGGCGGAGAGGCCCCGAGAGAGCGGCCGCCGGCGAGGGCCTCGACGCCACTGGCTTTGATGACGCGGATACCCGAGGCCGCACCTCCCCACCCCAACGACTTTGACTCAAGTCCTAATCACTGTTTGCCAACAAAGACGGGCCACGAGCGAGGGGGAGGAGCCCGGGAGCCGTCTATCGCGAGAAGTGGCCGCCCCAAGGGTGTGACGGGCGCCGGCGTGCGGCAGCTCCTGCCCGGACCGCGAAGGAAGGAGCACTAGCCGGAGGACGGAGGTTGGACCTTTGGGTAAACCTCGCGAGATTTGATCGCGCTCCCGCGAGCCCTTCCTGTCAGCCGCCGGAAGTGCGAGCCGCTGAGCGCCGGAGTCTCTCGCTCTCGCTCGGAGGTTCTCCTCCGACTCTGGGCCCGCGTTCCTGTCGCCGACTCCAGGGCTCGCGCGTCTGGTCGCCTCCCCAGGGTCGGAAATGATGGGGGACCCCAAGGAAGCAGGAGCCGAGGCTTCTCCTTCAGGGGCGGCCGCCCGAGGAGGGCTCAGCCTCCTCTCCCAGACGGATTCCGAGGAGCCTCCTGCACAGGTGAGCGGCGGCGGCGGCGGCGCGACCTGCAGGGATTTCGGGGTTTGCGGGCCTGGGAGGGAGATCGTGGAGCTTCTGGAACTTTCTTCCACGCCTCCCTGGCACCTCCAGTACAGCATGAATCACCAGGCGTGCTTGTCGTCGGGTGTGCAGGTGTTTGCTTGCAACGCGAAGCACACCCGGCTACCCACTCGGCGCTAATTGACGGGCTATATAGAATGCCACAGCTCTCCGAAGGCAGAGGAAAGAGGGCCGGGGCCAGGGAGGGCCTCGCCGAATGATTCTTAAAAGGCACAGAGAATTTGCAGAGCCGAAAAGGGTTCTCGAAGAAGATTCGAATAGTGAGTCCAGACTTTGAGCATGCCCGGGAGGGTGTAGTGTATGTAGGCTATGGAGCTGATTTAGACCGTGTTAGGACAATCTCTGTATGTTTGATAAAATAAACCCGAGCCAGTATCTTCCTACAAATGACGTTGTAATTGACTTATGCTACATTAAAATATTCCATTAGAACCGTACAGAAGCCATGCTCGTTTTGCATGCAGTTAACAGGACACAATTGAGCGCACTTAGTTTCTGATTCTACCTTTTATGTGACTCCTTAAACTGGGTTGAGTCATGGCTGCTGTGGAACTGTCAAGCTGGCCTTAGACCTTGCACTGGTCCACGTCCGGCTGCACTCCACAGTGCGCAAAGCTCGTGTCTGCAACTACTATGCCCAGATTTTTAAAGAGCAGGTTGGTTGGCCCTCAGCCACTTCTTAATTGATCCTTTTCTTTTTTTTTTAAGTGTCACGAAAAACAGCTAGGTAAGCATAATTTAAGCTTGTTTTTTAAGTGTTAGAGCTGCCACGCAGCTGAGGCTCCTCATGAATCCTGATTTGGTGGGTTCTTGCTTCATTTTTATGAAGGTGAGATTGTCATTCCTGGCAGTGTTCACTAACGCATCATTTCATATGCTATTTAGGGATCAGCTTTATTTCTTGGAGGCAATGAAGTGAAAAGCCGAGCTGTAGTGAAGTACTCTTCTGCCCCTCCTCGAACAGCATTTGCTCGTCTCGAAGAAAAAACAGACTTGAAACTCCCACCTGCCAACTGGTTACGAGAGAGTGCCAAACTAGGGCCAGCAGGAACTACCATTCTTGGCAATAGTAAGAAAAGCAAGCCGTTTTCGAGGTAAATTTTAATCGCTGGCACTTCTTTCCCCTCCTCTCAACCCTTGCTTGAAACTCTTACAGCTGCTTTGCAGTTCAATTTGAGATGCACATTAGCTGCTCATATATTTTCAATAAGAGAATATAGTTGTCATTCAAAATCCATGGTACAGTAAGAAGATAGCAGAGCTGCATGCTTTCTTCAAGTCTACAGCATGTCACTATAACATGTGGACATGTTGACTGCTAATCAGCTGTTTTAACCTTTTGTGTATGCTTTGATATGTGCAAAGAGGGTGACATGTGAAGAGCAAGACTTAAGCCACTACTTGGCTTCCCCTTGGGAGCCTTTGTTAAATAATGATAGAGTATTTGAAAAGGCCTGAGGTTTAAAACCCCACATGCTGAGTAACCTACACCCTTGACCCACACTGGAAGTTCTGCTGGTGGCTTCTAAAGCTGAGAGTATTTGGGAGTCTTACGCTGTGTCCATATTCTTGTAGGCTGTTGACTGTGTTTTCTTTTTCCTTTCCTGAAAACTTACACAGAAAGAGCCACAAATGCATTAATACCCTATGAGCTAATAGTTTAGAGATTATCTTGATGCCTCAAAAGGTAATAGCTTTGCTTACAAGTTGTTAGTTTGTAGCATTTTTGATACTGTGAAAAGTCTGAAAATGACCATATATTTCTACTATTTTAGAAATGACTTAATTACATTGAATGTGGTAAGTTGATTTCAGTAGTTATGTTGACTATATAAATACTGTGCTAGATTGTTTTTCTCCTGTGTTGTTCACAACATCTTATAAGATAGACACTATTTTTTTAATTAAAGATTTATTTGTTTTATGTATATGAGTACACTGTAGCTGTCAGACACACCAGAAGAGGGCATCTGATCCCATTACAGATGATTGTGAGCCACCATGTGGTTGCTGGGAATTGAGCTAAAGACCTCTGGAAGAGCAAGTCAGTGCTCTTAGCCATTGAGCCATCTCTCCAGCCCTAAGATAGACACTATTAACTATTTGCACATGAGAAATCAAGGCTAACCTACTTACCCAGAGGAGATAGAAAATCATACAAGCATATGCAGTCCTAGTTAAATATCCTGACTCTGCCACCTACTATTGGGAAATGGCATCAGTTGCTTTTCAAACTTATAGATTGCATAGATGAACTTGGTGATTGAAATGAGTTAGATTCTTACCAGTTTTTATTTTCTCTTTAAGCTGAGTTGATTTTAGGTACAATTTTTTCTTTTATTGATGTTAATCTTTATATGTTTACATATATGTATATATATCTTTATGTGTTATATCTATATATGTTAACATATATTATTCTCTTTGTTTTTCTTCATATGTAAAAATAAAATCTTGAACTATTTTTTACATCAGAGAGGTTAAGGGTTTATGCTAACACTAATTGCTTTTTACAATTCTTACTGTTTCATGAAGTTGAAGATGCATTTTTAAGATGTGCTTTATTTTATGTGTACCTAAGAAAGAATGAGAAGTAGGCAGCCAGATGGCAATATGCATCTTGATTTCCAAATGTGAGATGTAGCTGTGCATGTCCTAGAAGCAGTGGAACTTTATACCCTGTTCAACTTTCCACCTGTGGCCTCTTGCTTCCATAGTTTCGGCATGGCGTATGACTTCATTGACTCGGTGGGAAATGATGTGGATGTTGTCTCTGACTCAGAAGTGAGTGTTATTCAGTGTGATTTTGGGGATCCACGGGGCGTTCAACAGGGTCCTAGGGCAGGGGAGAGGGAGACCGAAAGAGACAAGAGACACGAAGAATTAGAGCAAGACAGTTGTCTGATCAAACTCCAAAAACTTTACTTCAGGGGTGGCAATATAAGCACACGAAGGGGAAAGCTTCAAGGGAGGGGGAAGAGCCCACAGCAAGGGAAGGCTGGTGGCAATCTTCAGTTTCTGGAACCAAGAGTCACAATGTCCTCCACACCCACAAATAACTCTGTTAGACTACACATGTTCTCTCAGGGCTGTATGTGTAAGCTAGTAATTTTTCACTAGGCCATGGTTAAGGCCATGGCTCCTGGCAGGGATGTGCAGTGCTGGGTTGCCTTGGGGTGGGTGGGGGGTGAGGGGAGTGCAGTAGGGGTTGTTAAACCATGTTTTGCTTTACAGTCTTGCTATCAATAATGCAATAAGGTGAAGTTATGTAATTATTCAATACTTATGTTTTTTAAAAAAATACTTTTTATCTCCTTTAAGAGGAGGATACAATTCCAAAACTGTGGGAATAATAAAAAAATTAAATAAATACTGTTGGTTGTATTTTAACAGTAATAATTTAAATATAACATTTTGGGAATTATTCTGTGTATATTACCATTTGAGAATTAAAAATGATATTCTAGTAGCTGTTGATCCTTGATTAGTACCAGCATGCCTCCATTCACTCCTATAAAAAGGAATTCTATTGTAAAAGTGTTGGGCTGCACTTACATTGACAGTATAACTCAGAGTTTAAAGCTCTGTCTTCTATATGATTATTATTATGGAAAGTCTAGTTTGTGTAACCTTAAAGAAGTAAGGCTTATTAAGCTTCAAATTGAATGAAGTTAAAATCCGTAAGATTCTGGGTCATACTAATGGGGCCTTTCTAAACTTTTTTTAAGAACATAAAAAAGCTCCTGAAGATTCCCTACAGCAAGTCCCATGTAAGCATGGCTGTCCACCGCATAGGAAGGACCCTCTTATTAGATGAACTGGATATTCAAGAACTCTTTATGAGATCATCTCAGGTAATTTATGCAAAAATCATTTAGAAAAGCACTTCTCTTAATAGTTAAGGAGCTATAAAATTATGATTTTGTTTTAAGGAAATGCCAAAGTAGGGCTAAGAGCACTTGCTGACCAAGCATAAGGACCTGAGTCAGATTCCCAGATCTTATATAAAAAGCGTAGCATAGTTGTGCAGGCCTGTAACCCCATTACTGTGGGAAGCAGGAGATAGGATTGCTAGGACTTGCTAGCTTGGCAAGAACTGGATCAGGAATGACAAAAAAACAAGCTTGAGGTACAGCAAGATAGATGGTGACAGAGCAGGATACCTGACAACCTCATCTGACCTTTAGAACAGACCTGCATGCCTGCATCAAACACATGCATATGTACATATTCGTACTTAGACAATTTTTTTAAATATCAAATTGGAATTGTAGCTCAGTTACAATTCAGAAATAAAGAAATGAAGTGTTTCATCAGAGATTTAAAAATAGTGAAAAGCTTTATTGAAGAAAAAGCATCTATCTGGTCATGGTTGGTAGTATACAACCAACCTCAGGCTTAGGAGACAGGAGCAAGTGTGAAATCTCTGAGTTCAAGACCAGCCTGGTCTATATAGAGAGTTCTAGGACAGCTAGGGCTATATAGAGAGACCGTATCTTTAAAAGGAGGGGTGGGGGGAGAGAGAAAAGAACAGACAAGAAAATTTTTTATTATTTTTAGATGCATGATGTACACATCTGTGAACTACATGCATGCCTAATACCTAGGAAGGCCAGAAGAGGGTGTTGGATCCGATAGATATTTGTGATCTGCCACATGGATACTGAGAACCAAACCCAGGTCCTCTGGAAGATCTGGAAGATCAGTCAGTGCTCTCAACCGTTGAGCCATCTCTCCAAACCAATTTTTTTTCTTTGTTTAAATTGATTTTTAAAACCAGGATTCTGTCTTATAAGAAAAAGAATAAAGTTGGTTTTTAAAAAAGAGGGTTGTTAAATCTGTGAAATTAAAGGAATTTATTGGATTTTTGAAAAATCTTTTAATGTCTATTATAAAAATACTCTATAAGCTCTGGAAACATGGCTGGCCAAAATGTAAACAATGTTAAAGAACTATTCCTATGAATATAACTATATTAGTTGATTTCTAGCTTCTTGAGCTAGATGTTTTCCTCTGGGTGTTAAGGACAATGACTTCTCAAGGCCTACTTCATGTTTATGCTTACCTTTATGGGCTGCTAACCAGTAGTTGATAGTTCTGCCTTTTTATATAACCTTTTAAAGAATATTCCTATGCAATGTTGTTTTTGTTTGAACCTGACTTCATGCATGATAGACAAGTGTTCTGCCACTGAGCTTTACTAATAAACACCTCTCTTTCCAGACAGGGTCTTGCTAATTGCCCAGGCTAGCCTCTAACTCATGTTGTAGTTCGCCCAGGTCTTAAACTTGTAATTCACCTGCTTCAGCCTCCAGGTAGCTGGGATGACAGACCTGCCCATCAGTCCTAACTTCTCCAATGCTTTGATAACAAAAAAATAAGTTACAGGTGATTAATTTCATAATAAAGATAATTTCTCTTTGTAAAACAACACAGTGTAGTTTGTGTGTTCCTGTACTTGGTCAGATCTTAGGATGTGACAGTGAACGAGTCACAGCCCTTGCTCCTTACTTCAGTTTGATTGTTGAAACATGCATAGGTACTTTGAATAAAGTGTAAAAGTAGGGCCTTCCTCAGGCAGCTAAGAAGGTAGTAGTATAGGAAAGGACCTCCTCTCCAGGCCTGGCTTAGAAGAGAAAGGTGGGAGCTTCTTAGATGGGAATTGGATGCAGAAAGATCAATAGTTCTTTCTATAAGTGCATGCTCATGAAACATTATGTAGAAATTAAAGAATATCTCCGTTTAGATGAGAGCATTGGATGAGTAAGAATCGATGTCTTGTCATAGTGATAAAACACCCAGCAGAGCAACATGAGGGACATGAGGGTTATTCTGCTGTGGGTTCAGAAGTTCCACCCTATCACAGCACAACTGCTTAGAGCTAGGGTGAGATTCTGCTTCCCTCATGGAGACCAAAAAGCAAAGAGAGAAAGAAGGGACCAGGAGCACAGTGTCCCTTCAAAGCCACACCTCCAGAGACCTAACTTCCTTCCAATTAGCTCTACCTTCTAGAGGTTCCTCTGTATCTTAGAAACACCATTGGCTGTGGGCTGAGCTTTCAACACAATGTTCAGTATTCATCACATGTGTACATATTTGTTTGGTAATGTTTCATGTTATTCAGACTGGTGATTGGACATGGTTGAAAGAGTTCTATCAAAGACTGATCGATCAGAAGTGGCAGAGGAAGAAGAAAAGCAAGGAGCACTGGTATCAGAAGGCTATTCTTTCCAAGTTCTTGTACTACAGGTATTTGACTACTGTTTATTTTTATCTTAAGAAAAATCAGATTCTGTCTTAAAATTTACAGTTTGAATAGGGTAAAATTAGCAATTCAAGCTTTGCTTTTTTTAACATTTTATTGTGTTTCTTATAGACAAGATGCATGCTTGGTTTTAGAATCTAGTTTATACAGATGGGTAGACTACAATATAAACGTGATCACTTTTTCCTCTCCATTTCTGATTGACCAGCATCAATGGTGATGGAGCTGCTCAGCCTGTCCCATCTCCTGCAGAACAACAAGAATCATCTAGTTCTGATCAGGCACATGAGTCTGAAGGGTCTTCCTGGCCTGCTCCCTTCGAAATGCCTTCTTCAGTTTCTGAAGATCCCAGTGCTTCCAGTCAGGTTTGTTAGTCCTTGGATATTGATTCTTTGAACTCACTTAGGAAAGCAGAACTGTACTAAAAAACAGATGATGAAGGATGAGGAGTATTTTCTCAGCCTCATCTCAGAATTAGGGGGGAAAATGCATTTATTTTTCCACAGTAGAATGTCCAGGAGTTAACATGAATGGTTAGATTAAAATTTTGTATTAAATAACACAAAATATTTTAAAGTAGTCAACTGATTTTTTTTTTCTCTTAAAATTGAGCACTATTAAATATAAAGTGTACTTTTTTTGGGGGAGGGGAGTGTTTCAAGACAGGGTTTCTCTGTGTAGCCCTGGCTGTCCTGAAACTCAACTCTGTAGATCAGGCTGGCCTCGAACTCAGGAATCCACCTGCTTCTGCCTCCCAAGTGCTGGGATTAAAGGCATGTGCCACCACTGCCTGGCATAAAGTGTATTTTTAACTCTAGATGTGTACTAAGTTTCTGTCTTGCATTGAGGTGATAGGTGTCCCTATAATTTAGATTGTTTGGCTTGAAATGGGTCATGTTCCGCCTGGAAAATGGATTTGGTCCCACATTAACATTATATGAAGATTTAAAATATTTATTTTATATGTATGGGTAATTTGCCTGCATGCACAGATCTATGTACCACATGCATGTCTGGTATGATAGATCTCCTGAAACTAGAGTTCCAGGCAGTTGTGAGCTTGCTTCTATGTGGGGTTCTGAGAATTGAACCAGGGTCCTCTAGTGTAGCAGCAAAGTGTTTCTGACTGCTCAGCCATCTCTAGTCCATGTGAAGAAAGAATAGACTGTTGGCTTCTTGGCCTCTTGGCTTCTTATTTATTTACATTTTTTTTTGAGATTTTATTTATTTTTATCTTATGTATATGGGTGTTTGCCTGCCTGCATGTCTAAGTAGTACCATGTGCACATCTGGTGCCTACAGAGGCCACAAAAGAGTAATTTACTGTGTCTTCTATAGGATAAAATAACACTGTAGATGCTAATTTGTGGCAATTCTATTTTTAGGAAAATACACTAAAATGAGTCCAAAAAAATAAAAGTAAATCTTTTAACTTGGTAAATTGTATTTTCATGTACTGAACATGAATTCAGCCAGATTGGTTCAGTCTTTACACATTATAATAGATTTGTAAAAAATTAACACATTTGCTTTTATTAAAAAAAAAAATGACAAACTTGACTTTAATTTTAGAGGTTTTAAAGTAGAGAAGACATTCCATAAAAGTACATAAATGAATTTGAGGTGTTTTGGTTTATTTTTTTTTTTTCCCAAAGAGAAAACATAAAAGGAAGGAGGTGCTTAATATGCAAGTCACTTAGTGATTACAGGAAGAAGTAGAGGCATATCATTGTGTTCATTATATGTTTTATTGCGTGTGGTTATCTGTAACTAGAGGATTTCTTAGAACTCAGGTTATAGTGGCTAGAACAGTGGCTGGGTAAGTGTGCTCACACTGCTCTGGAAGGTCTGCATTTGATACCAGCACCCACGTTGGGCAGCTCACAACTGCTTTAACTCCAGCTCCAGGGGAGCCTTTGTCTTCCTGTAAGTCAATAGACTAAGGTAGTTTTGTGAAAGCAGTAGCACGTCTATGTGTACATCTCAAAGCAAAAGGAAGAGCATCAATGTTAAACGTTTAAGAAGTGTTTCCTGGTGACAGTTGCCTAATGGCTGCAAAACTACGGCACAATTGATATATTGTGTTCACCCAAAATGTGAACTAATGTAGACTCTGGACTACATTAGAAAATACCCACAAAGAGAGATCCTATCTCAAAAAAGGGAAGAAATAGTTTTAATATTAAAAAAATGGAAGGACATTGGATTATACAGAGAGGGAGGTAGATTTTTCTAATTTAATACCATTTAAAACATTTAGATTTTGAGTTGTTTGGTTTTGTTTGTTTGGTTTTTAGGACAGTGGTGGGAATGATATTCAATAGACATTAATCTTCAAAAGCAAGTTTTTGGCAGGCAGCAGGTTTTCACTCTAATTGGAAAGTTTTCCCTAGTTCTCTAGGGTTTAAGATTCTGTGAAACTCATATAGAACATTCTCAACTGGAGACTGTGGAGGTGAAGGTTGTTTTAAACTGTGGCTGAGGTGCTCAGTGTTTCAGTTCAATAGAGAGATGCTGGGCTTCCAGAGAGTAGTAATCAAACTTATCAAAAACCAAGAAATGAAAACTGATTCTTTGAAATATCTTTAAACTCATCTCATTTAAGATATGAATATGATTGACTTGCAGCAGCTATGGAAAGTCATAGCTAAAGCAAGCCATACCCCATGAATTATGAGCACCATGCACTGTACTGACTAATTCATACAGGTAGATTGGGCTATGTGTTCTTGTGTGGGAGTGATAGCTCTGTAAGCATAGGTCAATTGTAAGGCATGTTGGCAGCATAGTCACTCCTTATCTTGCACTTTCCACAGGGCAGGGAGCCTCTTGAGCCCTCATGCATAGTGGGGCATGTGGCCTCAGCACCCAAAGAGCAAAACCTTACTACTTTGTTCAATGACGGGGAGAACAGTCAGGTATGCTTTCCATGTGCCCATTTGAGACAACTGGACCCCAGTCCACTTCATCACTTGAAAACTAGTCTCAGTTGGAACTGATAGGAAATAATTCCACTTGGTCTTCAAAATTGCTTTGTAAACATCTCTCTGTCTTACAGCTCTCGGGAATTGACTTTGTCTCCTTTGCTTCTCCTTTCTTCTTTTCTGGTGTTTCTTTGGATCATGGGGAAAAATTGTCAATCTGTTGTTGTTATTATAATCTTTCCTGTTTGAAATTAAAGGGTCTTAAAAATGATTTCGTCCGGAATATTCTGTGGACTTTTGAAGATATCCATATGCTGGTTGGTTCTAACATGCCTATATTTGGTGGAGGCAGATATCCAGCAGTTAGCTTACGTCTCAGGTAAGCCACCTTATGCCCCTTTGGGCTTTTTAGCTTCCTTTAAAGTGGAACGTCTCATTAGCTCTTCTCTGGCTGTTGGCTTGTCCCCTTTCCCTATTTCCCTCCCCCCCCCCTTCTTCCTCCTGCCAATGAGAATGGCCACAGTAAGAAAGAAAACAGATGCTGACAGCCCAGTAAACAGGTGTTTATTCTGATCCTGATTGAAAGACCAAACCTGTGAACCTGGCCTCGTCTTATGTTTGAGGCTATAACTACTGAAAATAGAAGAGTTTATTTAATTGCTTGAGGTGATTGACCAGCTTCCCCTTAAGTAATTGTGAACATTTTCTTATCGCTCCATGCTCATTAACCAATGTCAGTTCTGACTTGAGTATTATTATTTATGTGGTCAGTATTGGGATGTGTGAGGAGCAAGCATGGAGCTTGCAGTCACGTCATCATACTGCCTTTGTACTGAGAACTTAGCAATGCCTGTTAGAAATGCAGAGTTTTTAGAAGGATTTTAGATATAACACAACCATTGAGCTACGTGTGTCTGGGTCTTCAGAACAGAAAGTATCTATGGCTGTCTCTGTCTAGAGAGAAAAGAGTAGGATATTTAAATGGGAAAATACATCTAAGATAATTCATTATGGGACATTTTAATTAAGCTAAATAACACTAGAAATGTATATTTTCAGGGATAACAACAAACCAATTAATGTGTTAACCGGAATAGACTATTGGTTGGACAATTTGATATGCAATGTACCAGAACTTGTGATGTGCTTCCATGTAAATGGGATTGTACAGGTAAGACACAGGGTGATGGTTCTAATCTTCTGAATGTGGAATGGTGCAGAGAGAACTTCATAATTTTTAAGGCTTTAAATATGAAGATGTGTCTTTGGTCTGAAAGATAGGTATGAATAAACTGAAATTTTAGTGTTTTTATAATTAAGTTGGTTAGAGCAGAATTTTAGATTTTCAGGGGTATCATTATAAGTAATTTTTTGAGAAGGTCATAAATACCATTGAAGCCTATATTGTAAATATCAAACACCCATGGTCATTAACTTAAAGTAAGTGCACAATGGACTCATTCCTTTGTTTTGCAAACAGCTACTCCATTGATACAAAGCTTTAAGAAAATGCCACAGTAATAATTGCATTGTGCTTTCCATCACCAAGTCCATCCCAGAGCTATATCTCAAAGTCACCTAAGGATTGTTAAACAACTGTGTTTGGATGCCAGTGTTCTAGAACCAGTGAACCAACTTTCTTTTCAATAAGCTTTGCACACAATTCTAATTTTCAGCGTTGCTTGAGAACCACTTAGGCCATGACCCTAAGAGATAGCTGTAGTGATAGCTAAAGAGATAGCTGCCTACAGCATGCAGAGGGGGAAAGTATTAGTGATGGTGGTGGAGGGAAAGGTGGGGGGGGGGGTGTCCTAGGTCTAGGACAATGACATAGTTCACTGAGATGGCATTGATTCATATCAGAATGGGAAATCATAAAAAGTGTCCCATGAGTATTCTTAAGATGCAATTGGTAGGTACGTTGGGTGTGATGGTTTGTATATACTTGGATCAGGGAGTGGTACTATTAGGAGGTGTGGCCTTCTTGAAGTAGGTGTGTCACTATGAGTGTGGGCTTTAATACCCTAGTCCTAGCTGCCTGGAAGTCAGTATTCTGCTAGCAGCCTTCAGATGAAGATATAGAACTCTTAGCTCCTCCTGTATCGTGCCTGCCTGGATGCTGTCATGATTATGGACATGATTTTTTTTTATGGATATTGATTATGGACTGAACCTCTGAACCTGTAAGCCAGCCCCAATTAAATATTGTCCTTATAAGAGTTTCCTTGGTCATGGTGTCTGCTCACAGCAGTAAAACCCTAACTAAGACACTGGGGCTGGAGAACAAGTTGGCATTTGATCTGGGTAAGTGCTGATATGTTTCCTCACCAAAGACTCTATTATATAAAGTCACATATTGGAGTTCCTACACAGAAGTGAAATTGAAGGGGATAACACAGTGAAATGCTGGAGAAGGAGATAACCATATTGAGGACTACAGTATTGAAGGATGAGGCACACCTTGTTTGATGTTAGGAATATCTAGTCTTAAATATACATCAGAAAATGTGGTAAGAGCTGTTTAGGACAGTTTGTACAGAACACAAACTGGAAAAATATGGAGGTGCCTTAAAGGTAGTAATAGTTGGCTGGGTTTTAGCTTAGAATAACAGAATACTTGCTTAAATTGGGAGGGTTTTAGCATTATTCCCAGAAATACAAAATAAAACAAGACCTATAAAATCAATAGTAGGATCCATATAGCTTTTCTTCTTCTTGCCACTTCTACCCATTGTGCTCAATTCCTGCAAAGGAAAATTCTGCAGGTCCAGGGAAAACATCTGGAGTGATGTTCTACCCTTGGCCCACTGACACATGTGTCTGGAGAAAGAAATGGGCCAGAAATATGTATGTGTGTGTTTCTTAAAGCTTGATGGGTAAAATCTACCTTCATTTATCTTCCTAGTGCAAACATCAGTTGGAGAAGAGTAGTCTATCCATGCTCTGGTAGGAACAGTACATCTCCTGGGGTCACTCCTAGAAAATGACACTAGTGATCCCCCTTATGGGCCAGGAAAGGCCCTTAGCTCCCTTTGCCATTTGAAATAGGAAAAGATTGAAAAACACTGGTTTAAACTATATGCTGCATCCATTTGTACTTAGGACTTACCTATTTGGTTTTTAACACTAAGTTGCTGTTGCCTCAGGGTTTCCTAAACTGCATTCATTTGTGCTTTACAGAAATATGAAATGATAAAGACAGAAGAAATCCCCAATTTGGAAAACTCTAATTTTTCTACCAAAGTTATAAAAGACATTGCACAAAATATTTTATCATTTCTTAAATCTAATTGTACCAAAGAAGGGCATACCTACTGGCTCTTTAAAGGTAAGCTAATGCTTGAATGGACCGTAGTGATTAGGTTGAGGGCTGTAGCATGAGGTAAATTGTTTCTCTTTTCAGCAAGCGGCAGTGATATTGTGAAACTCTACGACCTCACGACTCTGTGTGAAGAAACTGAAGACAAGTACCAGAACCCATTCACAATGCCAGTGGCTATCCTCTTATACAAGTGAGTCCTCACCGAACTCAGGTGTCAGTACATTGTGACACCTGAGAAGCTGAGGGAGAAGTGTCACTTTTTAATGTTTATGTAGTGACAGAATATATCTTAGAGTGGGTCTGGCTTGGGGGTTGGAGTGTGTTGGGCAGAGAAATACAAAGACACTTTATACTAAATAATGTTCGACTTTACTGTGTAAGCTCTGTTATGGTGGGTGATTGAGATGCAGCATTGGGTGCTTCTTTGTGTCGTTTATTCCATTTGAAGGATACAGGATGAGCCTCCATTGTATCCTGTAAGAGAGGCTAAGTGGGTAGTGAAACTAACAGGCTTTTCTTTCAGGGTTGCTTGTAACATGATGATGAAGAAAAATCAAAACAAGAAACACTATGGAACTATTAGAACATTACTTCTCAATTGTGTTAAGTTGTTGGACAAAAGCAGACATCCTCAAGTAAGATTGCCATGTTTCATGAGTAAGCCAGTCCTGGAATAGTGATAGAGCATTGTTGCAGTGGAACCTGGTCAGATCCTTTCTCCATACTGTATCCCTCTAGCTGCATGTAGCTGAGTGCTATGGATGTGCTTAATCTGAATTGAGGCATCTGCCAGTGTAAAATACACATTGAATTTTAAGAACGAAAGTTATGTTGAAACATTTAGTAGATATATAATTAAATGTATGAAATTGTTTACTAGATTTTACATCTTGAACATGACTACTGAAAGATTTAAAATTCATGTGTGGCTCCTATTAACATTCCTTTTGGACAGTTCTGTTCGGCGACAAACACTCATGTAATCTTAGTAGAATGTGCATTTTTCCTTTGCTTTATCACAATTAGAAAGTCTTTTAAAGGATTTATTACAGAAATGAGATTTGTTAGTAAGGGAGGCTCAAGTTCCATTCTTAGATTTTCCCTCTAGCCATAGGTTATATAGTAACTGTTAGTTGCTTAGTAAAGATTAACAGTCACTTGGGATGAGATGGAAATTGGGAGTATTCTACTTATGACACTTTACACATGAAAGCTTGTCTGCAGTGGAGGAGGAGGGCTCAGAGTACACCTAACTTCTAGAAGGAAGAAAACAGTCAGTCTGAGTTTCACAGAGCACGCTGTCCTTTGTGTGATATGGTGGTGAACAACTTTAGACTTCCCCTAAGATTTTCAGTGTGGTGAGGCAACTTCAGTCTTTACATGGATTTTTCTTTTTTTTTCCTTTTTTCCTTTTAATAAGATTATTGCTTCAGCCAACTACATGCTTTCAGAGCTTTTCCAGTTGGATGAACCTAAAAAGGAAGAAAGTTCAGACTCCCCTTTAAATGAGAATTCGGATGAAAGCTACAGTGAAGAGGAGGAGGAGATGGCAGACAGTGATGAGAATGGACCCTACAGCACCAGCTCTGACCCAGCAGATGACAGCAAGGCGGTGGCTATAATTAAGTCTGTTGGAGAACTGTCAGTACCAGAAAAATACAAGTCGATTCATCAGATCAGAGTAAACAAGCTTTATTTGTATTTATGTTGTTTTCCTTGCAGAATAGAACATTCTTATAACTGACTTTTGAGTTCTAGAACTTCACTTTAGGAATGCACAGTGAAGTAAAATTACCTGGAGTAACTGACTCACATTATGTAAAGCCATGGTGAATAGATGTGCTAACCGGGAGTCAGTGGTTCACTTTTTATGAGCAGGGTTTTCCTTTCTGGTGACCAATATATAGCATCGGTCTCTTTCCCGGGCATTGCTCTTTAGTATTTGAGCTGTTGGTGGATTACTGTTTGTTTAGTGAGCATGGAATCAGTTGAGAAGGGGTGACCCCTTGGTGTCCATGTGGAGAAAACTGGTGAATTAGCACTGTGTTGCCAGTACTTGTTTCTGTGGTCTTATGTCTGCCTTGGTTGGGGCCGGGTGAACCCTAACAACTTTGTCCTCTTTAGGTTTGTCTCTTGGCATGAGTTACACTAACTGCCCTACTGTCCCTCTGTTGCAACAGTGGACTTTCCTTGTACACTGCCTCCCTATGTTTAGGTACAGGGTTTGAAAGCATACTTTTCTTTTACCTTAAGTCATTACCAGGTTTTTCTGACCTGCTTTTTCACACCCATACTTTATTTTTTTTCATAAAAAAAAGCATCAGAGTCAGTCAAGGTCCTGTACTGTTGCTTCTGCTTAGCACATGCTTTTCCTGATGTATTTTTCATGGATGTCTTTTTCTAGGCCTGTGTCTTGCCTAAATGGTGTCACTTCTTTCTTCGGGATCCCTGATCACTTTGGCCAAACTGTATTTTATTTCTCTCAGAACCTGTCTGTATCTTATAGCCCTGTGCTATATGTTTTCTCTCTTCCCTAGAGTGTAAGCTTCCATCTAGGATGAGTAATGTGCTTACAAATAAGTCATTGTCTGTATGTCTAAATCTTAGTTTATGTTTAGCTTGAGCCCCACATTTTTCCAGTTAAATCAGTGATTACTACATTTTGGTGTACTAGGGAAACTGCATTGTAACAGTGCACTGGACTCACAGGTTAGTTGGGCGATTTAAGGATGGATGGTGTGAAGTGTTAAGATTCTCTGATTTTATGGAGAACCCTCTTTACCAGTGTCTGAGGTACACAGAAGAGTATCATCATCTTCCTGGGAACATGTCTTAGCTTTGCCTGGCCTGTGTGGAATGACGTAGGAGTTTGCACTCTTGGGTTCCTAATTCTTGATTTACTCACTTTATCCTCTGACAAACACCTGAGTCATCTGAGTGAGTTTTCCTGTGAATGCTAGTGATTCCAACCTCCCCAGAATCAGAAAAATGAAATGCCCTTGCATTTAATGCCACTTAGTAGTCAGAGGCTGTTATTAGGTTTTGTTTCTTAATTAAGCAAATAAATTACAGAAACGGAGGGAGTGGTACTTTTTAACCTACCACTAAATTGATGGTTTACTATCAGTGTGCTGCTATCAGCACGAATAAATGTTAAGCTGATCTGTTTGCTTTGGTGTGCACTTTTCTAAAGCATTACTACTCTTGCACTTTTATTTTTATCAAATAGAATTATTAGAACTTTAAGTGTTGGGCTATACAGTCTTTTGTTAAGCAAAGTTTGAAACAGTGCTGAAAACATTTGTATCAGATACCTTACCAACTGCAATACAAAGCGTATTTCTAAATTATTGCTTTGCAAAGTTTTGAGAGCTGGTCTGTTGTAGTGGTAGCATGCTGGTAACTTGTAATTGTTTGTCTCTGAAGCCCAGTTGTGCATTTCCCGTTTGCCATGACACAGAAGAGCGCTGTCGACTGGTACTCAGCTATGTGTTGGAGGTAAGTCTAGGTTTGCTCCTCATTGATCAGGAATCTGTGCTTATTTGCAAGAAGCACGTGTTTGTTGGTGTCTAAATGTTTTGAATGATGCCCTGCTGTGATTTTATTTTCTTCATCTAAAGCAAAAACCAAATCATTTTTTCCAAATCTCTCAGATCGCACGTAGTTCTAAATATCTGAGGTAGAAATGCTACTGTGTATTTAAGTTTTGGTTAACTACTAGTGAATGGGATATAGCAAATGTTTTTCTTTTTAAGAAGGGAATAAAGGTATGTATTTGTGTGTTTTTACTTTTTAAAGGGTTTAAAATCTGTAGATAGTAGCATCAAAAAAGAAAGTGACCTTCCAGCAGCTAACCCCAGCACTCCTATTCCCTTAAAATATGAAGATGAATCCACAAGGGGTGGTCCTGAGGGGCTGGAGAAGCAGATGGCCTTGTTCCTGGACAAAAGTAAGTTGGTTGATATGCACATAATGAATGTCTTCAGTAGAGTAACATACTACCCTGTAGCCAGAAAGGCTGTGTCAAGTCACTTACTAGAAGTGATTGAGGAAAAAGGAAGTCATGTAAATGAAAAGTCAGGGAAGCCTTTTCTTTAAAGATAATTTTGGGGTTTTGTACACTTCTCTAGTGAGAACTTGAGGAACCTGCTTCTTCCTGTTGTCAACCTTGGGAAGCTCAACAGAGTTTTAGGGGATTGCCGCCCCTGTAAAATGTGTGGAGTCTTTTAAGAGCAAAGAGAACCAGACCACTCACTAGCTCGGAAGGACATGGCCTCTACTCAGTTAAGCTGCTTTTCTTTCTCAAACTGGAGACATTGACAGCAGCTTCTTTAGAGGCTCTTTGAAGATGTAAAGGATGGGCTGGTGAGATGTCTTGGTGGTTAAAATAACACTGGCTGCTCTTGAGTTCAATTCTCAGCAACGACATGGTGGCTCATAACCATCTTTGAAGGCTCTGATGCCCTCTTCTAGCAGATAAAACATGTAGACAGAGTACTCCTACATTTGAATAAATACATAAAGTTTTAAAAAAAGGTATAAAGGACTGATAGGATAATGTGCTTAGAGCTGTGTACATAAGAGATGGCTGCTATTGTGCTATAGTTGAATAAGCTAGACATAGTTTTTAAAATTTCTGTAGGGTCCCTCTAGATCACCTTTCAAAAGGACAGTGTGGACTTGGAAGTACAAATCTCGTTTCTTATCTTAATTTGAATTGTATGTCCCTTTCCATTTGTACTGTGATAATCAGTTCCAGTTTGAGTTTTTGTTGTTTTGATTTTTTGAGATTTTACTCATTTTTTAACTTGATGTGTATAGGCTTACGTGTCAGTTTACCACATGCATGCAGTGCCCACAAAGGCCAGAAGAGGGCATTGGATCCTCTGTAACTGGAGTTACAGATGTGAGCCACCATGTGGGTGCTGGGAACAGAACCCAGATCTTCTGGAAGAGCAGTCACTGAGCCATCATCCCCATCCCCCAGTTGTGGCTTTTTTGTTTTGTTTTAATGGTTTGAAAGTCTGTTTTTGTTGTTGTTTTCAAGTAATACACATGTAGAAATGACAGGACAGAGGGGCTAGATTTCTTTCTCGAGTACTTATGTGGTGCTCCTTCTGTGCAAGGCTCATTTTGCATTCAGAGAACTGCACTAGGACTTTACTGTTGTCTAAAATGTCTTTTCTTGTCTCTCTTCCCTGTTGAAAAACCCTGCTCCAGTGTGGGCTCTGTCACTTGGGAGGCCAAGGCAGGATTGCTGCAAGTTCAATGGTAGCTTGGGCTATAGAATGAGACTCAATAAAAGGGAAGATGGGGCTGAGAGATGGCTCAGTGGTTAAGAGTACTTCCAGAGGACCCAGTTTCAATTCCCATCACCCATATGACAACTCACAACTGTCTGCAATTCCAGTTCCAGAGAATCTGACACCCTCACAAAATAACTACCAATGCACACAAAACTTAAGGAAGGAAGGAAGAAAAGGATATCAGTCTCATTCATGTTCACAGTCTCTCCGCTGCTGTCTCATGTCAGCAGACTTAATCCTCTCTCCTGTGTTAAACAGCTCTCAGTACACACAGCTGTGAGCAAGACCTTCTCACAGTACCTCACATGTGGAGAATGTTTATGGCAACAGAAGGAAAGGATGCAGGCACAACCCAGACCACCATAAGTCATGGTAACAAAGTACCTTGAAGAGTTGTGTGGCATTAATTAAAAAGTGATCAAAAAAAGGAGAAGTTAAACCATGGGGTGGGAATGTTCTTCATTTCACAGTATTTGGAGCCTATCAGTGTAGTTAAGAATATTCTGGTGCAGTGCATGGTTAGCAAGGTACTCCTTTAACGTCGTGCCACTGGTTTATTGTGCCTGGTAATCATGACACACAAAAGTGGAAAACTGATCATTTCACAGAATGAAGACAGTAATGAGGCTGGACCTCGGTGGGATTGGGTTTTGTGTTGTTGTTTCATTCGAGACAAGGTTGCCATTCTGTACCCCAAGCAGACCTTAAATGTAGACTCTTGAGTGCTGACCTTAGACATGAGTAACTATACGTGACAACTTCAGTGTTCTTGATAGAGAAAATGGTAAAGTACAGTGAGAAACAGGGAAGAGCAAGCATCTTCACAGGCCACAGGCAGGAAATGGCTTTAGCTGATCAGGGCCAGGAAGAATGCTGGGAGACGGCTTAGCATATGAATAGAGAAGCTGGTCTGATCTGGGACAGGCTCTGTTTTACTGTGTATATACTGTTTGGTAGTATGATGTAGCCAGTGTAGACAGCTGGCTGGTGTCACTTTCATGTTGAAAGTGATAGTGACTGACAGTGGAGAAACTGAAGACCTTAGAAGTCTCACACAAAGAATCCATGACACTGCTGTTTTCTTCTCCTGCCATAAGTTACCAATCTCAACCTGCCAGTAGTACCTGAGTCAGGTTATTTTTTTATTTTTGTTGAGACTTAAGTTCAGACAACATGTGATGTTTATCTGTGTTACAGTGGGCTCCCTTCAAAAGGGCAATTGTTCTGGGCAGTCTGGAATGACCCCTGGTTCTTGGCAACATAAAATGAAACTTCAGCTAATTCTTAAGTCTTCAAAGGCCTACTACATTTTGTCGGATGCTGCCATGAGTCTTCAGAAGTATGGAAGAGCATTGAGATACATTAAGCTAGCTCTACAGAGCCATGGTAAGCCTCCATAACTGAGTATGTCCTGAAGGCCCCGGAGGGAGGGAAGCATTGAGTCATAGTGAACTTTCATTCCTCTTCCTTAAAAATTTCATTTTTAAAGCAGCACCTTCTGGCATGTTGCATTTTGTTTTTAGCAGTGTTGTAAAATCTTGGTGTGAAGTATGTGAAGCCCTGTGCCACCTGCTGTGGACAGTGGCTGTCACAGCACAGAGATTTCACGTTTGCCATGAGTATCAGTTCTAACGTCCGTGTGGGCTCTCACCACTGTTCAAACAGATACTTACTGCTGCCTCTGCACCAACATGCTTTCTGAAGTGCTGCTGTTTCTCTCTCAATATCTGACGCTCTGCGGCGACATCCAACTCATGCTGGCCCAGAACGCAAATAACAGAGCAGCACACCTTGAGGAGTTTAATTACCAAACGAAAGAAGACCAGGAGATCCTCCACAGTCTCCACAGAGAGTCCAACTGCCAGGGTATGCAGACATCTTCCTTGTTCACAGTGTGATATCTGTTCAGCTCAGGAAGTATGCTGTAAAAGTGTCAGGAACATTAGCCTTTTAGTTAAGTGTTCCATACCGTTCTTTTTCAAGTTTTAAAATTGACCATGGCTGAGTGTGGTTGTATATACCTTTAATCCCACCAAAGAGAGATAGGCAGGCACGTCTCTGAATTTGAGGCCAGTGTGGTTTACATAGTTCCAAGACAGCCAGGAATACATTATGAGACCATATCTCAAAAGCAAAGAGTGTGATCCTGTGTGTTTGCATCAAATAATTTTCAGATATTTTAACTAAGGTCTGAGTACAGTTATGTTTCCTTTACTCTTGATGAGTTTTTGTGGGTACACATCTAGGCAACTCTGCAAGCTAGGGTTTTGGAAAGAAAGGAAAAATGGTTGGTGAAGGTGGGTTAAATACCTTATGAATGAGCCCACGGAGCTAAGAGAAAGTTAGTTCATACCATATGCTTTTATCATCTGCTCTAAAGAGATAGAGTGGTTTAACTGCAGGAGCATGCTCCTCAGCTTAGACCAGCCATGTGAGCACACTCCAGTAGGATGTAAAGATCAGTCTTGGGTAATTACAATTAGTGTAGAACACTAGAAGAGAGAGAGATGTATCATTTCCTAGTATTTTTACCTATTCTCTTTCTCTTTCTAAAATAATTATTTTAATAGCCACAGTGGGAAAATCCTTAGAGATTTTACTTCTCTCTTATAGTTATTTCACTTAAAATACTATGTGATGTTTCCTTATGCATTGGTGTCACAGCAGGAGTACCACATTTCCCCCAGGGGTTGGATGTAGTGTCATGCTGAGTCACCCAGCAGCCTCTTTGGTGGCTTAAGCCTGGCTTGTGTTCTATTTCAGGAGCTGGTCCCATCAGTCCAAACAAAACAAGTAGCAAAGCTGCCTAACTGTAGTAAAGATCTTTAGTCTGTACAAGTAGCCTGGGAAGATCTGAGTGATAGAAATAGCTGTTATTTATAGACAGAAAAATACTATTTTAAGCAAACATGGATATTCCAGGAAGATATCATTTTGTTAATAGACATTTTACAGTGACACAATTTTTGTTGTATTGATGGAGTCTATATTTACATTGTATTGCACTTTCTTTTTGACTTAAAATGTCAGGCACTTATAGGTATTAAGGATTAAGTGCTCATAACATCACTTGTCCTGATATTTCTTTTTTTCTTTTTTTCTTTTTTTTTTTTTTTTAAGGATTTGCATGGGCAACAGATCTATCTACAGACTTAGAAAGTCAACTTTCAGTTAGTTGTAAATGTTATGAGGCTGCTAATGAAATTTTGCAATTCAGTGACTTAAAAAGTCAGAATCCAGAACACTATGTACAAGTGTTAAAGAGAATGGGAAACATTAGAAATGAAATCGGTGTGTTCTACATGAATCAGGCTGCCGCACTGCAGGGTGAGCGAGTAGGTGAGTGTCTCCTATGGCCTTCTCTACATTCCTGGTTGTACTGGAGAATCAGTTGTACTGTTTGTGGGTAGAGCAAAGAACTGGTACTTGAGGATGTATAATTACAATGTTCTCTGCTGAGAATCTTAAGAAATAAAACTTAGAAAAAACGTTTCCCCTTGGGATTCATTCTTTACAGTATCTTCCGTACTTTAGACTGGTAAGTTTAGAAACAGCTTGGATAGCCAGACTTGTGCCAGGTTCTGTATTGGATGTGCAGCTAGTATCTCTTATACTTGGAAAGTCTGATATAAATGCAGATCTCTGGGAAATGTGCTAAAAGGTCCAAACATGCAGTGCAGTGGATGGGGAAGCTGTCTGTCCTGGTTGTGGAGTATTTGAAGTCTTTGGGAAAGATGATACAGTTGCATTGGCAGTCCCTGAAAAGGACCTCTAGATGCAAATATGAGGAAGGGAAAACTCTGGAGCATGAGTGTGCAGAGCACTAGAGCCTGGGATGAGGGGAGCAGCAGAAGACCTCATAGAGTTCAGGAAGCAGTGAGTAGAGGTTCAGGCTGCACTGGGTTGATGTGATACCAGTGGGCTCTGCATGTGGAATGATCTAATTTAGTAGTTGATTATAAGTGTGCTGAGAGCTATAAAGGGATGGTGCTCCTCAGATTGAAAAGCATCCCCCATAAAGGTAGTAGCTGAAGCCATTAGAGGGGCTGTTAGTGGAAAGACTAGGTGCTCTGAGAAGGGAAGGGGCCTGGCTGAAACTGAGGGCCACAGATAAACTGAACTCATCTATGCCTGCTAAGTTGTGAACTGTGTTTGACCCAGGGGATACAAATGATGCTCTAGAAAGTTCATTGTTGGTGGGAGAACCTGAGTGCTTAGGTGACACCTGGAGTTTATCAATGGAAGAGCATGTGGTATATAGGAAGAATCCAGGAGAACTATATAAAACATAAACTGTAGCCTCTTAAAACTCAGTTGGAACCATGATGTGTGTTTGAAGCTTTATAATGTAGTCCTTTGCTCAGGTGTTTTTACTTTGTTAGTTTTGAATGGCTGTGATTAAATGTATTGATCTGCTGGGGCTACTAAGTACCACAGATAGTAACTTAAATATTAGAATTTATACTTCCTGGTTATGAATACTGGAAGCCCAAGGTCAAGGCAACATCAGGGTTGGATTTTTCTCAGATTTCTTTTCTTGCCACCTTCCTACTGTGCTTTTACAAGGCCCTTTCTCTGTGTTTACCTTTGGTGTCTTTTCCCAAATCATATTGGATCAGAGTCTCATTCTTAATGACCTCATTTCATTTTAATCACCTCTTCAAAGGCCTGATCCTAAGTATTGTCACATTGTAAGCTAGTAGGAGTTAGTGCTTTACCCCAGTGACTCTTGAAGAGTATGTTTCCTTGTGTGACAGGCATCAGAGAGAATACTGCAGTTGACCCCATTGGGTTCACACTGATGTCTGCTTATGCAATTGTTTTCTTTCTTTCTTTGTGAAGTGAGCAAATCTGTGTCTGCTGCAGAGCAACAATTGTGGAAAAAAAGCTTTTCTTGTTTTGAAAAGGGGATTCACAACTTTGAGTCGATTGATGATGCTACAAATGCTGCTCTTCTGCTGTGCAACACAGGAAGACTCATGCGGGTCTGTGCACAGGCACACTGCGGTGCAGAGGATGAGTTCAAACGGGAGTTCTCTCCAGAAGAGGGCTTGTATTACAGCAAGGTAAGGTGGTTGCTTTCATGTTGGGCCTCATCTCCTCACTCTCATCCATCTGAACTGGCCTTTGCTCCACTAAGTAAACTACAAATGATTACAGTATTGTGACGGCAAAGGAGCAGACAGCTCCTTTGTAGGAACAGTAGGATATTAGTGCTGAGGATGACCTATGAAACTGTTGGGGGAAAGATGCTTAAGTAAGTGGTGTTGATGCAGCTGGAGTTCAGGATACTAAAGATTGGCATAGAGAGAGAGAAACTGGGAAAGTACCAGAAGATGCAGGTGGAAGGCTGTGTGTCCCAGCCAGCCTGGGAGATAGAAATGTACATCAGAGAGTAAATGTGGAAGCAGGTCACAGTCTAGCAGAAAGGATCAGAACGCAAATGACAGGTAAGGTCAGAGGTGAATACATCCTTAAGGTATGAAGAAAGGTTAAGAATATGCAAAAGAACAAATAACCTTTTAAAGTAAATGCTCAGTATGTTTGTTTTTATTTTAAAATTACAGTTTATATTACATGAAAAATTGAACATAGCTCAGAAAACATGACTCAGCAATTGGAAGTGCCAGGTATTCTTCCAGAGGATTAGAGTTTAGGTCCCATGTAGGACAGCTCGCAACTGCCCATAGCTCCAGCTTCTGAGGACCCGTTGTTCTCTCCCTGCATCTTCATGCTCCCCAATACCTACAGTAGACACAGACACACACTAAACATCAGTCTAAGGAATGACCCTGGTCTGCTTGTTGTACTCATGTACCTCTAGCTGTTAGCAGACTGAGGCAGGAGGATTACAAGCTACCTTGCAGAGATGGGTTGACTTATCAAATTGTCACATTGTCTCCAGTGTTGGAGAGAGCACAAGAAATGAGCACAAGAAATGAGCCTGTGTGGCTCAGGAGGTGAGGGCACTTGGCACCAAACCTGATAATCTGAGTTCAGTCGCCTTAGCTCGCATGGTCAAAGAAGAAAACCAACTCCTACAAGTTGTCTTTGACTTTAATACATGCATATATACACAGAATAAGTAAATAAAAACAAAAATTTTATAAAAAGACATGAGCACTTAAATTATTAGCTATTTTGAAACTTTAAATTTAGCCTTCAATGGAAAATATACCTGGCATAGTACATTTTGAAATAAAAGTGACTAGAAAAACACTTGTATATGTACAATAGTTAATAAATACTTAACCTGAAATGTAATAAGTATTGCTGGGTGATGGAGCTTAATGTGACTGTTGTGAGAATACCATGGCCAGTATTTGAAGATAAGGGTGAGAAAATTAATTTTTACACTATGATAATTTTTTTTGTAGTTCACTAGTTATACAAAGAAATTTTCCTTCAGAGAAGGGGAAGAAAAACCCAACAGAGTCCATCCTCCTGCATCAGCCTGAGTCAGAAAGCAGCACCAAGAGCAGACCTTGCAGGGGCATTCTGTCTCTTTAAAGTACTTAACATTGATTGTCCAGCCTCTGTTCTTGGTGATGCTGTCCTTTACTTAATTCTCTCAGACTCAATTGATGTCTGAGTGGTTTGGAGCATGTCTCATTTCACTATGCTCTTTGCACATGTTTAACACTTGCCCTCTTCACAGGCCGTTGATTACTATTTGAAGGCTCTGAGGTCATTGGGAACAAGAGACATGCACCCAGTTGTTTGGGATTCTGTGAACTGGGAATTATCCACTACATATTTCACCATGGCGACTCTACAGCAAGATTATGCTCCGTTATCCAGAAAAGCTCAGGAGCAGGTGATAAGATTTTCTGGATTTTAAACTGAAGTCAACACTACTTATTCCTATATTTAATATTGCACATCAGTCATTTTTAGCAAGCAGTATTTAATATAAAAAGTTACAAGCTTATTATTCCCCTTCCCCATTGAAATCTGTGAACAGATTGAGAAAGAAGTCAGCGAGGCAATGATGAAGTCCCTAAAGCACTGCGATGTTGACTCAGCAACTGCTCGGCAGCCCCTCTGTCAGTACCGAGCTGCGACCATCCATCACAGGCTGGCTTCCATGTACCACAGCTGTCTGAGGAACCAGGTGTGGCCATCCAGATTAAATTCCATGCTTCATTTATTTAAAAGTATCCATTGAACCTGCCACTGCTTTGTGTATATTTTACATGCCACCTCTTCCTGGTAGCTGATGTAGCTACTTTAGAAGAACTTAGCATGTCAGTGCTTCCCCCTTTACATCCATGACATGTACTTTCCTCTACAGTAAATGCTTGTGTCTTAGTGTGGAAATCAGATATTTTCCTGGGTATGCTTCTTAATATTTGTTATAAATGTAATTAAGCTTTGTATAGTAATAGTTCTGTGTACATTTTAAAAGACTTTCCAGGGTAGGAGTGAGAGAGCCAGCAACTTACAACCATCTGTAATTCCAGTTCCAGGAGGATCCAGTGCCTCTGGCCACTGCAGGCTTCTATAGCCTTCTACACATGTGCACACACTCCTCTTCCACAGTTACATAATTAAGATTTACATACAGCCCTCTTCATCCCTGTGACCTGGAGAGTGCACATGAAAGCATATGGAAAGTGTTAATAGAGCACGGACACACTTGAAAGAATGTGAGGGAAGCCCCAGTGTGCCTGCTCTGGAGGCCAGAGCATGGAAGAGTGCTCTGTAGAGCCCCGGGCTTCCCTACTGATCTGTTACATTGTCCCAGATGTTCTCTCATGCTTAGGTCCCCTGTATTTTACAACTGAATGAGTTGTATTTTTGTTTTTGATTTGTTAAGAACTTGATGGAAGGAGTTATGCTACCTTTTCTCTCCCATGGTTTACTGCCTGTCATTGAACACCTTGTCTCTAATGCATCGAGTCCCTTGTTTCTTTGGTTGAATTTTATTCCTTTTGTCCTTTGAGATTTTTGAGACAAGGATCCGCTATGTCATTTCAGACTGGCCTAGAACTCACTGTGTAGTAGCTGGCTTATTGAGAACTCATGGTTCCCTAGTCTCCTAGTTCATTTTATTATTTTCATAGCAGGTACTATTTTAAATTAGTGAACTTAAAACTTGTAACACTATAAAGAATAAAAATGAACACATTTAGTGATGCAAGCAGAATTAAATAATAATACTGAAGGCCCAGCCCTTGGACTTTTTTTCATTATTATATTATTTTCTTTGTAGGTTGGTGATGAGCATCTTAGGAAGCAGCACCGAGTGCTGGCAGATCTCCACTACAGCAAAGCTGCAAAGCTCTTTCAGCTTCTCAAAGATGCTCCCTGCGAACTGCTTAGAGTGCAGTTAGAAAGGGTGGCGTTTGCAGAGTTTCAGATGAGCAGTAAGTCTGACTTCTCAGATACCTGTGTGTTGGCTGTCTTCTGATCATGTTAGAAGGAGGCCATGCTGTGTGGCTCTTGGATATAAGCAGGACCATTTTCCTGTTAATTTGCCCATAGTTAAAGCTTTCCCTACATTGTTTGAAATGCTTTTTAAAACCTAGAGAAATGAATAGAGACTTTTAAGTATGAAAAGTTTTGGGTGGAGAAGCAGCAGCATGGGAACTATGGTCCTCATTCTTTAAATATGGAACTGACACTTGGGGACTTTGATTGATTGTGGAATGGATGCTGCTGTAATACCTGCTTGAGCTCAGATAGGTGAGCAAATGGGGAAGTATGATAGGAAGTGAGAGGACTTCATTGTATGCCATCTTCACAGCAGAGAAGGAGAGAACATTCTGACTGCTTAGTGCTTCCAGGGTTCCCGCCCTGAGGTTCTTGCTGAGGGTTCCCCTTGCCTGCAATGCTAGCTTTTGAGACCTTTTATATGGCAAGGCAACTATTGTTTGAAGTACACCAACTCATTTTATTTCATCTTTATTTTTTTAATATTACAAATTTCAACTTTATAAAGTTTTGGACTTTGGAACCTGTCTGATATCTAATGTTGGAATTAGGGAAGCTCAGCCTGTAAAATCTATCCCTTACAGAATGGGGAGGCAAGATCTGAATTGTTTGTGATCCCAGGCAGTCTGATTAGAGATGTTAATGTATACGTTAAATATGTGACTTAGTTTGTGTGAAATACAGAGCCCTTGAAAATAAGAAACAACAGGTTTATTGCCTATACATAGGGATCCTGGGAGGATAGGAGACCATTTCCTGTAGACTCATTTAGAAATGGATTCATTAACATTTCTAAAACTATTCTCTTCAATTTTTTTTTTCTGTCAGTGTGTATGCATGGCTGGTGTATATGGGATGGATTAGACTGGGTAACCTTTTACTTGCATCTTGCAGTTTTCTGACATGTTTGAATTCTTCATGATTAGAACATATTTTTATAAAAGAATAGAGAGACACTGGAGACACTATCGGATTGGTGTAGTTAATTGCATTTGGAAAGCATCTTAAGGGTAAATGAGATAGCTCATCAGGTAAAGGTGCTTGCTACCAAATCTGATGACCTGAGTTCCATCCCTGGGGCCCACAAGTTAGCATCTGACCTCCAAACATGTGTCATGACACAAATGTACCTCCCCTCACACTTACAATAAAATAATGGTTTTAGTAAAACGTTTTGAACCATTCTAGTACTATAGATATCTTGGAAAAATAATGGAGATACTTAAGAGAAGTGGGCAGTTAGCCAGCTTTGTGGAGTTTATCAGCAATATTACTAAGTGTTGTCATTATTGACACAATTTCATCTTAGTTTACCCTAGTGCATGGGGCTCCTGCTTACCTACTTTCTGTCTCTGTTGTCTGCTTCTTTCCCAAAGTCAGGTCACATAGTCAATGGCTTACCTTCCAGATGCCACTGACATCTTACTTGTCCATTGACTTTCCAGGTAGTAGGCTATTTTGAAAGTTGTAGATTATACTGTAATGGAAAGAGGTGACCATTAATAGGTGGGGAATTCCCATGTCCACTTTTACTTCTGATGCTTCCTGTACATTTAAGGACTCTGATACTACCTGTGGGATTTAGGGGGTTGCAGAAGGACCCAAAACTTACTGTTCCTACAGCAAAATCAGCCAAGGAAGAGCTGGAGTGAGGAGCTGAACTTTACTTCTGAGTAAAGTTCACATTGTATTCTCAAGTGCAGGTATTACTGATCCCACCTCATTCCAGCAATGATGTGTAACTTCCCAGTGACTACCACCTAGGAAGTCTACTGCACATGGAGTCCACTGTGTTTATTTAGAATTTGGGTGCATGGTAGAACTTAGCCTCCATCCTCTCTAGAAGATAAGCTATTACTCTGCAGCCCAGGGACTCCATAGAAATTGCACTGTTTTATATAGACCTGTATAGAGAATGGCCAGATATTTCACCCTTTATTCACAGCAGTGCACTATACACACTGAATGTGAACAGAGAATGTGGGTAGAGGTGTCTTGCAGTGGCTGAGAGATGTAGACTAGTGTAATACTTACCTGGTCCACCTTTGAACAAAAAATGTGATACCTTACAGTAGGACAGCCAATATTAAGGACTAAACCAACTTCATACAACTAAATAATGGGATGACCTTTGAACCACAGGCTCTTGTCTGTTGGTCCCCTGTAACCTAATACTTTAGATACTAGCTCCTATTCCAGAGAGATTGTATGCTTACCATATAGAGCCAAACATAGGCAAGTGAACATTACTGCAACCATTTTAAAAAGTTAAAGGTATTGTAGTATACTTGGGGTAGGCTGAGTGGTTTTTTTTCCCAACTAGTAAACAAGTTGTCTTTTGGTTTGTTAGGATGGTCACAAGCTGCCTTTATAGTGCTGAAAGTCAGTAACATTAACATTGGGTGGCTTCATAGGCTTGTAGTTTAGGAATGATCATTTGTGTTTTTTATTTTAGGTCAGAATAGCAATGTTGGAAAGTTAAAAACATTATCTGGGGCACTTGATATCATGGTGAGAACTGAGCATGCATTCCAGCTCATCCGTAAGGAGCTTGTAGAGGAACGTGACCAGGTAATTGGAGAAAACAATTTATATGTCTTTATGCTAAGTAGTAAATGTATGTAACAGGCGTATGACACATACTTATGAATGTATGTATGTGTGTGTATATATCACTTCATAAAAATATATTTAGTAATGTTTTCATGTAATTAAAAGTCTTAGTCTATTTGTGTGCTATAACAAAATACTGGAAGCTGGGCAAGTTGTTGCAAAGAAGCTTATTGGCCCATAACTGTGATCCACATTAGCAGATCCAAGTAGATGGCGCCATTGTCCTGGTAAAGGTTCTCTGACTATGTTGAGCATGGTGAAATGGAAAGGGAACAGGCCACGTGCAGAATGGGACAGGGCATGGAGTAGCCTCTTTGTAATAACTTAAACTTACAAGACCTAGCCCAGTGTTGATGCAGAGACGTAGCTCTCATCACCAAGAGACAATGAGATCGTTTATTCTGCAGCCACGTGGCTGATCATGCCTGGGAATACAGATGAGTGTCACCAGTTTCCTGAAATCACATAGTAATAGAACCAAGAAAGGCATACTTTATAAATACGTTGGTGGGAATATGCAGACGAGTTCCAAGAAAGCAGGAATATCTCTGTTTTAGATAGGCCTCAGCTGCTATCTGAGGGCATCTTTCAGCTTTTGGTTAGCAGAAGCTAGGGTTGTTATCTGTACATTCCAGAAAGATTTACCTCATTATCACAAGGATGGATGCTAGGCCAGACACAAGTGGGCAGTGAATGTCTTTGAAGGGCACTAAAGATAGCCCAAGATGATTTGACCTGCAGCTTTCTAGCTCTTCACAGACATGGAAGTTCTAATCAGTCAGCTAGCCTTGTAGACTCTTTAACACACATGCAGATACCCACCCACCCACCCACCCACTCCCCGGGAACTTTAGTTTACACTTATCTGATACACTCTCCAGAGACAACATTAACAGCGCTGGGGTCCAGTGGTCCAGTTACCTTCCCTTGTGCCTATGACCTAAGTTCATCAGCTCACAGCCACACACTACACAGGAGCCTCAAAGCACAGCAGCTGTATTTGCATGATTACATTACTCACTCCAGCCTTTTTGTTTTGTTTGGTTTTTTTGTTTGTTTGGTTTGTTTGTTTGGGTTTTTTTTTGTTTTTTTCGAGACAGGGTTTCTCTGTGTAGCCTTGGCTGTCCTGGAACTCACTCTAAGACCAGGCTGGCCTCGAACTCAGAAATCTGCCTGCCTCTGCCTCCCAAGTACTGGGATTAAAGGCGTGCACCACCACCGCCCAGCCTCACTCCAGTCTTAATGAGCCATAGTTACAAAGGGACCTGTTAGACGTTTCAAAGCCTCATAAGGTTGTTTTTCTCGTTTGGTGGTGTCTTTGCCTTTGCTTTCTAAGAGCAAGGAATGCTGTGCTGTCAGACCCAGCTGACTACCCAGAAGCATTTGTTCCACAAGCTCCTCAGCATAGTCTAGCATTTCTTCTGAGTGTGCCAGGCTCCTGCCATCTCTTAACTTCTGTCCCTGGTGGGTCCTGGCTAGGCAGTACCTGTTTGCATGTTGCTTCTTATAGCAACCAGTTAGTGCTGGGAAGTCATGAAATTCCATGTAGGATTCATTTCTTTTATGTCAGTATGTCTTAGATGTGGGGGCTTTACTCTATATTTATCAGGGAGTGTTTGGGTCTGCTTTCTGTTTATGATTCCATAAACTAGATTTGAACAGGCCACTTAGCCTTCACTGTATATGAAACATGGGAGGAGGGCAGCTTAGGTAAAGTAACTTTGTGCTGTCTTTAGCCTAAGAATGATGAAGCTACACCGGCTGCTGATTCTTCACCTAATCTTAATCGAGAAGAAGTGATCAAACTCCTTAGTATATTTGAATCTCGTCTGTCATTCCTTCTCCTTCAGTCCATTAAACTGATGTCGTCATCTAAAAGGAAAATGAGGTAAAATACTAGGTTATTTATTGAACCATTGCTAACTCCTCACCTATAAAAAGAACATGAGTCCCTGCTCTTGATATAAAGAACAGGTTGTAGTATTTATATTGTGTGTAGAAAATGCAAAATTTTTAAGTACTGTTCCTTGTTAGGTAAGAACCATGTCCATGTGCCTACTGCATATCCATAGAGTAAATAAGATATTGGAGAGACAAGTAGCCTTGGAATGAAGACTCTTTGAGTTGTTCGTAGTAACACTTATAAACATGGTTTTCATGTGAATTTGGGACTATGATATGGATACTGGGGCCAGTTGCACCTTTAAAAATAAATAGTAGAATGTAGAGTATCTGAAGCTGGGATATTTGGGATGAGGTGCACAGTCAAGGTGCCCAGGTTCCTCTGCTCATGAAACAGTGTGCTGTTTCACCAGAGCTGTTTTTGGCATCATTAACTTGAAATTGAATACTAAGTATTACATCAGGAGCATGATATACAAACACAAGTGCAGTCTAGCCCATATTATAGAACATGAAAAACAGATAAAAGTAAAAGAAAATGCTTCCACATACATCATTGTTATTAATTAAATCTGTCTTACCATTTTATCTTGGGGTACAGATAAAGTAATTTTTGTTTTATAATTTATACACAGTGTGACTCAGTGCTATGAGCTTTGACAGCATTTATTTAGCATTCCAAAGTTTCTGTCCACCACACCCATGATGCAACAAAGTCAGTCCTTCACTCCACAAATTGCTTTTTGCTGATGTTAAGCAATCTGATCTTGTGCAGTTTTAGAGTTTTCTCTTAGTGCCTCTCTCATTAACAGTGGTCATTTCAAGCCCATGAGCCTCTTACTATCATCTCTGCCCAGCTTAGCTATTCTTTATTTCTTGCCTGTACGGATATTTGCTCAGAAGTGTTGAAAACTGGACATCTGTTAGGACAGCAGACACTTAAACAGAGCTGCAGCTGAGAATTTCTTCTTAAACTGCAACCTTCTATATAGCACAGGATCCAAGTTCTAGCAAAGTAGATTCCCTCAGCTAATGTTCCTCCTCTAATGTTTTACTTTAGTCAGTTCTAGTCCAAAATATTAAGTGGAAAATTCCAGAATAAACAATATGTAAGTGTTGTACACCATATTACATAGCCTGATGAAGTGCATGCTGTCTCAGTATGTAAATCATTCCCTTGTCCAGCATATTCATACCACACACACTGTTAGTCTACCTGGTTTAGTTATTTAGTAGCTTGCTTGGTAACCAGCATGTTGTTGTACTGGTGGCCTGTATTCATGTAGCCTCTGTCTTGCTTCATAATGGCCCCAGATCACAAGAGGGCCAGTGATGCTGACAATTTGAATATGCCAGCTTTGTCAAGGGATAAAAGTTTTCAATAAAGACAGAAAGAAAATAAATGCTAAGTCTTGCTGATCCTTGACTGTGTCTAGTATAAGCTTAGTTTTATCATGGGTTGGGTAAAATACACAGTGTATGGGTTTCAGTGTACCTAGGTTTAGGATCCACCAAAAGTGTTAGAAGGTGAGAGAGGGGTGATTATACTTTGCATTTAGAGTGAGGTAGGTCTGTGGAAGGTGGTTCCTAACATCTGCTGTCCCCTGGCTTTACCCTGCGTCCCCTTCCATGCTCTTGGTCTGTTTCAGAAGAGAGGACCAAGGGAGCCATGACTCATTCGTTTCAGGCATACCTTAGTCTTTAGACTCATCCTTCTGAGTAAATGTCTCTCACCTAAGGAGAGCTTTTATTGGAGGAAGTCTCAAATATGCAGTAAAGTGCATGTACCCTTCTTTGTGAAGAACCAGAAAGCAGAGTAAATAACACACAGTGGAGAAGAGATTCTTAGCTTTTATTGCCTAAAAACTTAACTGCAGGGCTGGAGAGAGGGCTCAGCAGTTAAAGAGCACTGACTGCTCTTTCGAAGGTCCTGAGTTCAAATCCCAGCAACCACATAGTAGCTCACCACCATTTGTACGGCTACAGTGTACTCATATACATAAAATAAATAAATCTTTAAAAAAAATTTTAAAAAAACTGCAAGTAGGTTTTTAACATTTATTGGTATACACAAGGTGGCAGTATATACATACATATTAACAGACATACATACATATATAAATATAAAATATATAGAAGCAGAGGGAAAGAGGTGAGCTAATTCAATGATTTTTCAGAGTAGTGGTTTGAGTGATTGTCTGACAAGTAATAGTCACAGTCTTTTGATATGTTAACATGATAGTCCTATGTATGGCTTATGTAATTTTTATTTCTGACCAGGTTATTAGTGTTGAAATGTTGTTGTCTTGAAACAGGATTTCTCTGTGTAGCCCTGGCTGTTCTGGAACTCACTAGGTAGACCAGGCTGGCCTCAAATTCAAGAGATACACCTGCCTCTGTCTCCTAAGTGCAAGATTTAAAGATACGTACCACCACACATGACTTGTTGAAGAAATTTATTTATTTATTTATTTATTTATTTAGTAATGTTTTTTTGTTTTGAGACAGGGTTTCTCTGTGTAACCCTGGCTGTCCTGGAACTCACTCTGTAGACTAGGCTGACCTCGAACTCAGAAATTCGCCTGCCTCTGCCTCCCAACTGCTAGGAGTAGAATTTTTTTTTCTATTTATTTTATGTGTATGAGTACACTGTAGCTGTACAGATGGCCGTGTGTCATCATGTGGCTGCTGGGAATTGAACTCAGGATGGCCCCACTTGCTCCCACCTAATACACTGTAGCTGTCTTCAGATGCACCAGAAGAGGGCATCAGATCTCATTATGGGTGGTTGTGAGCTACCATGTGGTTGCTGGGATCCGAAATCAGGACCTTCAGAAGAGTAGTCAGTGCTCTTATCTGCTGAGCCATCTCGCCAGCCCCAGAAATTTTTAATCTAAAGTTTCATGCAGGCCAAATGTCCTATGAGCTAGTCTGTGCTTCCAGATTTATTGAACAAAAGAAACATGACACTCTGCAGGTTTGAAGCCGATCACTATGGTGACCAAGTCTTTGACTTTCTGTTGGGTTTCATTCATGTTCAAGTGAAAACAGCTGACAAGTTTATTGTTGAAAAAAAGCAGACCTTGTTGTGTTCTTTAAGAGAAAAGGAAATCATAATGTGACCTCAACAGAAAGGAACATTAGTAGTTTATTTTATTTTGACTGCTGTTTCTCCCTGTTAGCCTCAGGCAAAATAAGAAAGTGGGCTTAACAATTAAAAAGCTTAACTTAGGTTCTCAGAAATTAAAGTGAGCTCTAACAAAATTTGGATTAATTTTCTTTTTTTTTTTAAAGATTTATTTTTATGCATATGGGTACACTGTAGCTTTCTTCAGACACACCAAAAGAGGGCATCAGATCCCTTTACAGATGGTTGTGAGCCACTGTGTGGTTGCTGAGAATTGAACTCAGGACCCCTGGAAGAGCAGCCAGTGCTCATAACCACTGAGCCATCTCTCCAGCCCCAGGGTTAATTTTCTTGTTGAAAATTTTTATTTTCAGACTGTTGAGTGTGCTTCATGGTATGACAACTGTGTAGGTGCTATTGGACAAGATACACATTTTATTTTTTAAGTTGCAGGGGACTTATTCCATTTTGGATTAAGAATTGAGCAGTTCTTACTATACCCTTTAGCATTCACTGCCCAAGGGTGGAACCTTGACATTTCAAAGGCTTTAGGATTTGAGATGAAAAGTTATAAAACATCTGAGGATCATGGAGCCCTGTCCTGTAGTACAGAGAAGAAATGAGTAACCTCATGGACGGTCCTTAGCCAGATATGAACATTAAGTATTTAGTTTAGTAAAATGGTAGGTAAGGTAAACCAGCTAATTAATTATCTTAAGAGGACAACCATCTGTTTGACATGTGGAGACTATAAATAGTAATGTCAGTTCGGTGGGTGACAACAGGTTAAGAAAGGCATGATCTACACAAGTTGTAAGGAGCTGAGTTCAGGAGTCTGTGAGCAGAGCTCAGCTGCCAGTTGAGATAGGCGCTGCTGAGTAGAATGGCCACGTAGCCTCTCTATGCTTGGTCAGCCCCAACTCCCACTCTGCTTTTTCAATGATATATTCTTTGACCATGTTTTTGTGGCTGCTCACTGCGCCTTTTCCCAGTGCCCCTGCTGCTAAGGCAGGGGTCTTTCTTTGATTTACTCAATAGCCATAAATAAGTCAGATATTCTAGGGAAATGCCTGTTGCTTCCAGCCCTGCTCTCTATTTCCTTCACCTGTCTGTTCTTAACCTCAGCAGTAACGCTGAAGAAGACGTGGTCCTTCAAACCAACAAGCAGATTTACTCCCAGCTTTTGAGAGCAACTGCCAACAGAAACTCAACTCTGCTGGAGAGAGTTGAAGTCATCATCTGTTTGCTGGAGCAGCTTGCATCTGGTAGCAGCGGATCGAGTGGCAGTGCTGTCCCCTGACCTGAGGTTGTACCAGAGGACTATCTTGTCAGTGCCTTCCCATCCTGGAGCTATCTGTCCACTCGGTGCTGAGACTTATTAAATATGAGAACATGCCATTTAATCGGGTCCACAGTGGATCCTCAGTTCCCATGGCAGGCAGAGGATGTGGGGTAGTTTGGCTTCTTCCTGTGAAGGTGAGAAACTATAATGGAACCAAAAGCTTTCTAAATGTATTTCCTCGAGTGATAACACCTCCTGTGATGTGATGAGACTTGCTCATAGTCTTGAAGTATGTTAAAACACTTAGGTGTATGATGAGATTATTTTGGATAAAATGTTACTCTGGCCAAGGGAACTCTTATTCAAGTGATTTCATGGGTTCACATGGCGTGTAGAAACAGTGCACATCAGCCTTTCCTTCTAAGTGACACAAAAATGTACCCTTTCCAAGCTGTGGCGTGCATGGGAGGTTTTGAAGACTGAAAATTGCGCAGGTCTCCTTTCAATGCATGCTCTGAAAAGACTCACTTCTCTTTGACTGTGTGTGACATTGGTAAAGAATAGGTACTATCACTTTCTCATTTTAAACTTGAAACTGTGAATAAGGTAAGAGAACTATTTTGAATAAATAAGCTATTTATTTAAAAATACCTTGGTAGTTCCCACTTGCATTCTTCACACTGCTGTGATTTGGTCTGCTTGCTTATGATTTCAAAACTTTACAAAGTACATAGGCCCTAATGTTCAAGGCAAAGGTCTCCCATGCATTCATGCTCCTGGGACATTCTGCTGTGCTCTGCTGCTCTGGGGATCTTGTCCAACACCTACTGCATGTGGGGCTGTAAAGCTGTAACTAACAGATTCAAAAAAGTGCAGCATTTGCATCAAGCAGATTCTTCTGCTTGGGTGCTACTCCGGTGTCTGGCCACTGTTGCATCCCCTCCCACACCAGACCCACTTGCAACTGTGGGTTTCTGTCCCTGGAGCAAGCGGGTCTCCACTGCAGCAAGGCAGATTCACTATTTGTCTAGTTTGGTTTGCATTGTCATTGGAGCAAATTTGCATCTGTTTACAAGAATTAATCATTGCCACCCTTAAAGCTTTGGTGAAACTGTGAAGCTTTGAGCCAACTCATCAGTCTCACTTCAGGACTACTGTGTCCTTTGCTGTGCAGCAGTGTACACACAGTTACACAGCCCGTCCTCCACTGGAGAGCCCTCTGGCTGCTTCCACGGAGCATAGCGCCTCTGGAGCAGATGAAGTCAATAGGATTTCCCTGCTTCCCTAGAAACAAGACTACTTGTCTCCAAGCCCCTCTCCTTAGCTGAGAAGCCTTCTGTAGAGGAAAATTGATTTTACACAAGGAAGTAGAAATTTTGGCTCTTTCCCTTGTCATAGCAATAACATGAAAATTTCTGCAGGAGAAATAAAAGATACTTCTCAAATGTGTTGTAATTACTTGTGTTGGTTTTAATTAAAGCCTCCTGAAGTATAGGTGTTTTAGTTGTTCCTTTAGAGGACTCTGTGGCCTGGTCACTCGGGTTTCTGAACCTTTTTCAGTTAATTTCGTTGTTTAGATATCATTGTGTTAAGAATTTAAGCAAGAGCCAGGCAGTGGTGGCCCACACCTTTAATCCCGGCACTTGGGAGGTAAAAGCAGGCAGATTTCTGAGTTTGAGGCCAGCCTGGTCTACAGAGTCAGTTCCAGGACAGCCAGGGCTAAGCCAACCAGTGGGGGGCGGGAGGGCAGCAGCAGGGCAGATGCACATACCTTTAATCCCAGTACCTGGGAGGCAGAGGCAAGCAGATCTCTGAGTTCCAGGACAGCCAGGGTTACACAGAAAAACACTGTCTTGAAAAAAAACAAACTAAAGAATTCATAAGCCATATTGTGTGGAAGGGTTAGTGCCTGTCCTAGAGTAGTAAAATTGCAGTTACCCAGCTAGCTTCCAGAGCCTTGTTGTAGCCTGGCCTGCAGGACAGAAACAGAGAAGTGTTCACTGCTCTGCAAGGACAGAACACAAATTACAGTGAACCAGGAAAGCCATGATCTGCAGAGCCAGTTAGTGGGGGGCCCTATGCACAGACAGGGTGCATTCAGCAGCAGGAGGGAGTGAACGCCGAGTGCAGGCATATTGTTGTAGATCCTGGGTAACCTGTTGTGTCACCCAAACATAACTTTGGGGGTCTGGTTCATGTCACATGTTGCATGTAGCTTTCGATACCCCGCCTAAGCTCCATGAACAGACTAGGCTTCCAGCTCCCACCCAGCTTTCCTTGAATCCACGGATAACAGACACACATACAGTTGTTCCTTTTCAACTTGCCTTTTGATACAGTTGCTGGGTGCTACTATCTCTCACCTGGAAAAACATGCCATTATCAATATTCTTATCTCCGCATCTCCTGCCTGCCCTAAACTTAGTTGCTCAGTTAAATCCCCAACTCCTGCCTGTAAGAGCAGCCAAAGGCCTCTGTTCCACCCAAGACCTCACAAGTCTCTTCAACTTTTCTCCATTAGAAGCCTGCTGAACTCTTCCCTTTCATCTGTTTCTTTTCCTCCAGGTACCTGGAAGCCCTGCCTATTCTTTCTGTCCAGTAATTGGCCCATGGCTTCTTTACTGACAGATCAAGAACCAATTGAGAAACAGGACAGTATCAGAACCAGCCCTACAGTCAAATGTTAAACATGTCATTATGACATGTGTTTTGCAGTTAATTTCAATTAATTTCAATTCTGTACCCTATCCCAGACCAGAACTCAGTTTAAGTGCTACAAGAGCCATTTCTGTACCACACAAAGGTGGGACCCCTGGTGGCACTATTGGGACTGAGTGGAGTTCATATGGCATCAAAAGGAAAGATGGGGATTCCCTAGGGTAAACAACTTCATGTTCCTAAAAGAAGTTTTGCCCAGCAACTGATCCTTAAACCTATTTTCAAAGTTCAAGTAATGCTTTCTTGTTTGGTTTAGCTTAAGAAGCCATATTTGCTTTTGCCACGAAGAGTCTGGTTTGTTTTCTTTGCAAAGAAGGCTGACACTTTCTCTTAAAGCTGTTCCTAAGTCCTAGTCTTGATTTTCTTGTCTTTACATGTTCAGTGTAGAGGTATGAACATCGCAAACATCAAACCACTTCTCTGAAATAGGTTTTTTTGGAAATAAGCCATTCAGAGGAAGCTGAGTGTTCTGCTGTTTGTCCTTGTCACTAACTACTTTCCAGTACGAGTTGCCTTTGAAAAAGAAGATGGAGTTGTGTGCATAGGAGTAGTACGCTGAATCTAGGTTTCTAAATGGATGGTTTTGAGGCATTATTGCTGGAAACACTTGGCTCATCTTCTTTGGATAAGAACTAAGTACTTGGTTTCGGTTGACATCAAATGCAAATACCTGCAAAGCAAAGCAGATAGGCAGGTTGCTGAGGATTGTTGACAATCTGACTTTGCACTGACTTCTGTAGACATCAAATTCTAGGTGTTACAACTGATCTGCCATTGTCTCATAGATCTGAAGTGATGAAGAGTTCACTAAGAAGTTGGATGCAGCCTGGCAGTAGTGGCACATGCCTTTAATCCCAGCACTTGGGAGGCAGAGGCAGGTGGATTTCTGAGTTTGAGGCCAGCCTGGTGTACAGAGTGAGTTCCTGGACAGCCAGGGCTACACAGAGAAACCCTGTCTCGAAAAAAAAAAAAAAAACTAAAAAAAAAAAACCCAAAAAGGTTGGATGCAGTGATACTTACTAGAGACTCCTTGAAGAAGTAAATTAACTGCTGCCTCCGATCATAAAAGGCAGTGTCCAGGGGGCTGGGGATGCCAGGGAATCCTTCTGAAATCAGTTTAGGGTATCTCCTTCCTTGTTCATCTTCTGTGTGTGCCTGGTCATTCTCACTGTCATATCTCCAGTATTGGTTTCCTGAGAGTCAACCCAAAACTGTCAATGTGGTTTATTAATCCCAGACTATAAGAAATATGGCATGGGCCAGAGATGTAGCCCAGCACTCCTAAACTCTACCCAAGTGAGACTTTGCTCACTATCCTATGAGAGCCTGGCATGCTACTTTGCTTCGTGTCACTCCACAGGGCAGCTGCCAATAGGTCCTAAGTCAGCCCTGCATGGTCCTCTCCCATGATTCCAGAAAAACAGGACTTTCTCGCTCAGCCACCTGCTCAGGCCTCCCATGACTTTTGACCCTAGTAATGTTTGCTCGGCCCATCACTGCTGTGTTGGAGTGCTAGTTGTTGCCTCTCACAGTGAAAGCCATGAACACCATGGAATACCTTGAATCTTAGTCTACAGACCATTCCTTTCCACAGTAGAGGCATCTAACAAGTTTATTCATTTGGTGACTACCTATCCTTCCTAAGATCAGAGGATACAGCCCACCCTGAGCCTACAGTCTGCCTAATCAAATAGAAAAGTCAGTAGTTACCCCGGCTGTGGTGGCGCACTTCTTTAATCCCAGCACTTGGGAGGCAGAAGCAAGTGGATTTCTGAGTTTGAGGCTAGCCTGGTCTACAGAGTGAGTTCCAGGACAGCCAGGGCTACACAGAGAAACCCTGTCTTGAAAAAAAAAAAAAAAAAAAAGTCAGTAGTTACCAGTACATAACAATGGATTCCTTGGTAAATGTTGGAAATATCCTAAGTACAAGTTCAGTTAAGAGAAATGGAGGCATACCTGAAGCCTTGTTACCTTTAAAAAAGTAGCGCTCGTCTTTTCCCCATGACCAGACATGGACGAAGGCATCGATTCTTTGCATGGGAATTCCACGCCAGCCAGTGAGGATTTGGAGGGGGTCCCCGTAGCGAGTCCTGTTGTTGCGGTTTTCATAGAGCCAGTACCAGCTGTTGCGGAAGAAGTAGGTGTTGAACCTCACCCTCACCTCACCGTATTGGTTCCTTTCCTTGCGAATCCAGTCAAACACTGTATCAAATGATCCCTTACATGAACCTGGGTAGAGAAAAAAATGCAGCCACTTTTCACTGTAAGCATCAGTACTCATAATTGTCTGGAATAGAGATACTCCGTGGCTAGCACTTCCTAGCATGCCTTAAAGCAAAGCATGGCAGAAGACTGAGCGGGAGTAGGCTGCATTTTAGGAAGTGTAGCAGTCTGGATGCAGTTAGTTCTGTGACCACCCAAAGTGCAGCTGGCTGATGCCTCTCCATAGTGTAGCCGGTTTCATGAGAGGAAAGATGTTTGGCTCTGGGCACAAAACAGCCATGTTTCTACTGGAGGATGACAATGTGGTTGAAACAGGCTTTGGAAGTCAGGAGTGGGAGCACGTAGGAACAGAACTGGGATGGGATGTGAGGGTCTCGGAATGGAAGTGCTTTCTTTTCCTGTTGGGTACCTGTGCTATAACCAACCTTTCTCTTCTGTCTTTAAAGACTGGGCTTTTAATTATATGTGTGTGTGCCCACAGGGGCCAGAAGTGTTGGATCCTCTAGAACTGAAATTACAGGTGATTATGAGCCATCAGATTTGGATGCTGGAAATTAAACCTCTGGAAGGTGCTCTTAACTGCCAAGCTATCTCTCTGCCCCACCATTTGTATTTAATAGCCTGGCATAACGACTGAAACCTTGCGGTAAGGCTGATGTCTGGAAGCACAGCTGCTTATAGTGGCTTTGCATTCACATAGCTCTGTGATGCTAAGGCATGGACTGCCCTGGGTATCTAAAAGCTGTGACATCCTCTGTCCTCACCA
>JADRCD010227241.1:0-21973 GCA_019843815.1 Montemys delectorum
CTTATGTAACTGTGCTGCCACAAAATTGGAAGTGGGAGGTATTGAAGTTTAGAAGGTCTGCAGTTTCCTTCTTGGGACAATCCTAAGCCAGCTGTAGCCCTGTGATTGTAGAAAACTACCGGCATGAGATAAGACCTAGGTGGACTTCCTCTGGATCCAAACAGTGACACAAGGGCAGGGAAATGTGGAAGAAAGAACCAGACAAGGGGGGCAAGGATACTGTTTGCTTAAGCTCTGCCTACAATGTTATCTCTAGTAGTTAGATAAACAATACATAAAAAGTAGTGAGAAAAATAAAAATTTGTTTATTCTTCAAGCAAATCTCGAGTTTTGTGTCTCTGCTTCACACAGTCATTTCCAGGTCCCTGTGTTTCCCACAGCTAGGTGGCTGTAACAGTTGATGAGATTCTAAATTCATATAGATAACATGGAAAAATGTATGACTGCTCCTCCTAAATTAAAATATAGTATATGCTTCAGAAATTCCACAACTTGGTATATTGATGGCCCTTAAGTCACAATGGTTAAAGGAAAAAATTTCAGTTTGTAATTATTAGGCAGAATACTTAGTGATGAATTTTACAAAGATATTTCACTCAATTACACAATACAGTTTCAACATTCTCACCCACCATTTCATTTTATCTTCCCAATAATTCCCTTTTGTTTCTCAGATAGATTCTAATTTCATTATCTATTCATAATATAGATACAAAATACAGGGTATGCATATGAGAGATGACATAAGCTTTGAATGTATAATGATGCAAAAGTGGTATACAGTAGAAAATGCATTTATTTCAAAATTTGACTTTTCCCCAAGCCAGTGATTGTTGCTCTGTCAATAGCACAACTCTTAGGCATCTATGCGATCACGTGGGCTAATGATATATATGTATTGTTAAATTTTGATCAAATATAGCTTAGACATGAATTGTATAGGGAACTTAAAGCATTTCAACTGATGGTATATTTGTTGTGGAATAAGTACACAAGGAAATGAAGTCACCAGGACACGAAGTACATCAGGAATAAATACACCTGGACATAAGGTCCTCCATCTCCAGGCTCATGGCAGAATTGTCCTCAGTAGCTATGACACTGAATCAACATCAGTCATCTTGGATAAACAGATCAATAAAATGAGTAAATGCACACAATGAAATACTATTCAGTTTTTAAGAGATGGAAATTTGTCGTTCATGAATGAATCACAATGACTTCCTTATGTAAACTAAGACAAACATGTGAAGGTAAACAGCGCCTCACTTTTTAGTGGAAGCTAAAATATGAGAGTAAAGAAATACAGAATGGAATGGTGAAATCTATGGGTTGAGAATTTGGTCAACATTTAAGCTATGTAAGAGGACAATGTTCGAGAGAAGTACTGTTAATCATCATACATTAACTACCTTGATGGAATTATCCTTCAACGCATCCATTCAATTTTCAATATATCAACAAAATAGTAAAACTTCATATTGGTGAGAATTTTTCCTGATTCTTTGGTATCATGATGCCAGCAAAAATACTAAAAATAGTAACTGTAGAGTATATATGCGTATAGTTCAGTAAGTTATGAATCAGTGCATTTAGTCTAACATTTACTTCAAAAATATACAGTCTCTATTTCAAAAGAAGTTCTGTTGGGACATTCTTAGACAACAATGCTTGTCCTCATGATTGAATATCATATAATTATACACTTATTCTGAAGTTATACCTAGTTAACAAAATTTCAATCAGAAGTTCAGTTTTTCGAATGGGAAAATACTATCTTAAAGTTCATATAAAAGAATAAATGCACAAATTATAATGTTAATTGTTTGTATATTTTCCTACAATCAAAATAATATGATAGTATAAGAACAGATTATTACCCTATTGTTGGAAGTGAAAAGAGAATTTAGAAATAGACCAAAGCCTGGAAAGGCTGTAATGTATGATAAAGATGCCTTTTATGTTCAGTGGCAAAATGATTTTCATTTATCTGAAAGAGCTGTGAACTCACAGAGTATCTAAAATACTACAAGGTAAAGAACCAGTATAAAAGTGAATTATCAAAACACCAAAAGCTTTAGGGAAAATTCCTGTAACTCTTTTAGTTTTTGTAAATAGTTCCTAGAGGTCCATGCATTAAAGACCTGGCCCTCTGCTCATGCCAGTGTTGGAAGCAGTGCAACTCTTAAGAGATGAGGTTTAATGAGAAGAAATAGGTCATTGGAGTTATGCTTTTGAGTAGACACCCTTGTTTTCTGTTTTGAGTAGACACTCTTTTTAAGTTGATTGTCCCAGATATTATGTTACAACCATGAAAACATAAATTACACAACAACTTTTTAGGTTATTATAATTTACACAAAATGAAAACCCAGAAAAAATGGAAAAATTGATTAATAGACATGAAAATATATTAACGAAGTTCTCCACAGTAAGAACTCACTTAGATCATCAAGGCATTCTAGTCTAGAGAAAAGCACTTACAGTATATGTGCTAGATAAGGAGTACATATTTTTAATGTACATAGAAGTCCATAGGAAAATACTGTGCTTAGGCAATTCACAACAACAGAATTGACCTTGAGGACACAGCTTAGCAACAGGGCATGTGTATAGATTATAAATAGAAGGATCTAGGTTCAATTTCCAATATTGGAAATCAAATCAAAACAAAACAAAATCCAATATGATGACTTTGTGGCAAAAGGCATTTGTCAAAGAAGCTTGATGATCTATGTTTGATCCCTAGAATTACAGTGAAAGCAAAGAGAATGGACTTCTGAAAGTTGTCTACTGATAATGCAGGTGTTGTTGCAGGTGTATACCCAACACTCATATTCACACCCCACAAGCACTACCAGTAAACTGATAAATAAATATGTTAAAAAAATAAAAAGTCAACTAGACACACAAAAAAATCATTAGAATCCAGGAAGTATGAGCCAAATATCAAGAAGCTACTTTGAAAGTACCATAATACACATTGTAAAAAAAATTGATAAGACTGAATAGTAGCAATCATAGGGTAATGGTGACTTCTTACTTTTAGGAATGTGTCCCTCAGAAATAATTATACTTTTAAACCTATAAGAATTTTAAGTGGGGTATTCTTTCAAAGAGTGACAATAAATAACTTAAATGGATCAATAGACTAATCTGAAGGCTAATATATATATACATATACATTGAAATATCAAGCACCTATCACAAAGAATGAGTTTAAATTTCAATGTATAACACTTGAGGAACTTGAAGAAATAAGTGAGTTTCTGAAAACTCAGAGTAAAATAATACATTTGAATATTGCCAAAGACTCAAAAGCATTTTAAAGAAAACAGGAAACTCTAATAGACTGAATTATGACATGGCTATTACAAAAAGAGAAAGGTGAAAAAAATGTTTTTTTAAAGTAATAGAATAATATGATAAAAAGTTTTGAATTATATAAGAGTGGATTTTAAAAGTAGAAATGATAAAATAGTAGAGTTTGAGTCAATCCTAAGGCTCAAAGTATGAAACAATGCAGTGGAAAACTGTTTTATTGAAACCTGAGGAATACTGTCCCTGGAGAAATAAGTGAATGGGAATACAGAATGTGTGGTTGATAAGAAATAGAGATACTTTAATAAGTAATGATGGAGGCCAGAGAACATAAATGAAAAAAATATTTAAAGATATAGTAAAAGAAATTTACTAACCATTTATATAGATGCAAACGGCCTCAGGAAATGGTCACGGATAAAAGGCTGCCTTGAATCTTAGACTAGTCTTTGGACTTTAAATTTTGAATAGTGTTGGGGCTTTTAAGTACTATGGGAATTTTGGAAGTTGAACTTAAATTATTTTACATCATGAGCTTCCCCATAACCTTCTGAGTCCTGAGGAGGAATGCTGTGATTTCAAGAGGAAATGCTCTCCATGCGCTAATTTATTTGTGCATTTGCTCTCCAAGTGGTGGTACTGTTTGGGAAGATTTGGAAACCTTCAGAAGTAAAACCTTGGTGGAGGATGTATGTGGTTCAAAAAAGGTGGAGGGGCCTAGGCTGGCCTGCTGTGGCTCTCTCTCTCTCAGGGTGGCAGGGGGCCTGGTCCTGAGGCCCGAGTCTCTCTCTCTCCTCCCGGGGCTGGCCTGTTTGCTGCACGACGCCTTAATTAAAAGGGAGGCAATGTATGAACGAGTTATTTTATTGTAGGAAGGGGAAATATGCTAGTTGAGTGGAGAGAAGGAAAGGAGAGGAAGGAGAGACATAGAAAAGAGAAAGGAGAGAAAAGAGAAGAGGGAGAAAGAGCAAAGAAGAGAGAGAGAGCAAGAGGGTAAGAGAAAGAGCGAGAGGGGTAAGAGTAAGAGAGAACAAGAGAAGAAGAGAGTGAGAGAGAACAAGAGAGGAAGAGAGTGAGAGAGAACAAGAGAACAAGAGAGAGAGAAGAGAACATGAGAGTGAGGAGGGGGCAAACCACCCCTTTAGTGTATGGGGCATGGCATGCCTGGCTTGTGGTCAGATGACTGTGTGTAAGGTCCAGCTAGAATCCTGGGAGTTTGAGGCAGTGTCTGCCTGATAGAGCACACATCTCCTGCGGGGGCAGCTGTGAGGGGTCTGGGCTGAAATCTGAGCCATGGTCTCAGGAGCAATTCACAGAACACCTTCCATCCCTCCTGAGCAGATGCTCAGTGGGTCTCTGGGTTCAAGGTGGCTCTACTGGACTCTGGCTGTCAGAAGTGATCACTGTCCAACAGATGTATGCCACTTGGGGAGGGCTTTGAGAACTGATAGCCTGGCCCCACTTGCTCTCTGCCTCTGTTCCTGTGCATAGATGAAACATGGCTGGTTGGCTTCATCCTCATGCTGCCTTGTCCTTCCCGCCCTGATGGATTGTATCCACTTTAGAATTATAAGTCCAAGTCAGTCCTTTCTTTCCTGTCTTGCTCTTTGTCAGGGTATTTTGTCACAGAAGTGTAACTGATACACGGACCAAAGAATACTTTCACTTATGATGGTGCAAAAAGGGTTGAAAATGAAAAAATGATGCAAATTATACTAAGTTATATTTTAAAAGAATATAACCATTGAAAAACAGCATCCTGCAGTGTAATTGGTAACATTGTATGAGTACATGAAAGATTAAACATTTTAAAATTATAATAAATTCCATTTTAAAAGTGGAAAATAATATAACTTGCTTAATCATCAATTCATTCTCCATTTTCCCTCCTCTCATTCCTTAAGCCATGCAGGAAAATTTCCCCTATAGTTTAAAAACCTAGAGAATCCACCCCTTTCACTCTAGTCTTCTTATTTTTCTTCATATAACATTTTATTCTAATAACTTTATGAAACAATACAATTTTACTTCCTTTTGAGTTTTGCATTATATAGTCTCATAAATAAAGAAGAAATGGAGGTGAAGAGGTTTGAGTTTCTGTGACGGTGCTTAGAGTACTCATGGGAGGACAAAGTGAAGAGATACAATCTGTGTACTATGATGATAGAAAGAAACATGGCTTTCTGGTCAGCAAAGCAGAGTTGGGGGCAGCAGTAGTATTCTTCAATTGTGTGCTACAAAAATGGGAGGTTGTTGGAAAAGACATGAAAAGAACAGGTAAACACATTCATGGGACCTACAAAACATTATAGTTAGAACAATCCACTGAAGTGTGACAGAGGTGGGAATGGGAGCTTGGGAAATGGGAAGATTTTACAAAGGTTCTGATGTTGCAATGAATGAAGCAGGAACCGTTGACAGTGAAGAATGTTGACCCATGAGAGCCTGGGAGGCGTTTATAGCATTCAGTTAAAGGTGCTTCATCAACCAAAAGGTATTTGAAGTCAAGTGTAGAAAACTTGAAAGGTGTGTCTACTGCTTTTACTTTACTTTCTTGTCATACCTCATAAAGTACGAGTACTCATTAAGCCTTAACAGACATCAGTGTCTTGCATTGACTCAGAAAGCAGTGAGGGTCCTTTGTTTGTCTGATTAAGAGTATTCCAGAGCATAAAATCTTGTGTTTGTTACAGTAGAGGTTAACTTTTCTTTTATTTTCATAGAACCTCAAAAATACCAGTTCATGTGTGTATAAACTATGAGCTTTTGTCTATAATTTAAAGACAAACTTCAACATATTCAATTCATTAAAATTGGTACAGAGTAGATATTTATTTTCGAGGTCTTATTAGAAATACAACCAACAATTTCCCTTTAAAATATGGAAAACATCCTGAAAAGTGTCTTTTTCCTAGCACTTATGGAACACTTCTAGCCCGAGGAAGAGGATAAAGCTCTTCCCTTCTCCTGCAATGTAGGCAGCGGTCCAAGAGCACTAGTGGTATAGATAACTCAGGCATTTGAAGCAGCAATTGAATTATCCCTGAATAAGTCTTCTAACACTAATCAGCCCTGGATAGACAGAAAATCAAACAGCTCAGTGCTAGAGGGGTAAACATGAGGATTTGTATCCAACGAGGGCACTTTACTGTGATAATACTTTATCCGGAATGAGTTCTTAGCAATCCCTGTGTCTTCCTTCCACCCCTTATCTCCTGGTTCTAGCTAAATTCAGAAAGCATCATCAAAAGGTGAGCTATGTAAAAGGCCTGGAATTACATGTTATGAGGTTATAGCAACTTTTATCCCATGAATTTAGAAGGATTAGCTGTAGTAAGAACACACTGAAAATGTGATAAGGCTTTTATACAAAGAAGCTGATAATCTGCTACTAGTGCACTTTTAGGAAAAGCTTTGTAATTCACACAGCATTTGTGTATTATTAATTGAATTGCTAGGTAAAGAATATTTATACAACAAATACATACTTACACTAGGGAAGGATAAAATATGAATTTTCTGGTTTTGTTCCTATATTAGAAACTATATTTGAATTGTGAATAGGAGATAAGGATTCATTATGAAAGATTAAAATGTATGCAGTTGGAATTATAAAACCCATAGAGATCTCAATTTGCAGATGAAATGCAAACTGTGATGTATATAGAGGGCAAATTTTATGCTTTTTTAAAAAAAAAATCTATTATTTGCCAGTGAGAAAATAGCCATGGTATTCCAAGTAAACGGCAGGGATAGATCTTTGACTGTGGTCATGGATCAAAGGCAAGGGGGATCCACACATGTAAACAGCACTTGCTCTTTTATGAATCAATAGCCTGATCTAGAGGCTTCCTCCTTTTCTCTGGCATTCCACAAAAGGATTACCTAAGAGTAGCCTTTGGTCACATGATCATACAGTTAGTTAGGATGAAGTAATGACTCACAAATGCAAGTTCTGAAAGACGAGGTTAATAATTATTTTTCTACTGTAATGAAATAGTTTTCCACCCTATTTTATTATTTATTTATTTACATTCCAAATGTTGTCTCCCTTCCCAATCTCCCCTCTGCCAGCTACTACCCCATATATCTTCCCCTTTGCCTCTAAGAGTGTGCTCCCCCATCCACCCACCTACTCCCACCTTATCCACCCACTTCCACCTCACCCCTCTAAAATCCCTCTTCTCTGGGGCAAGAAGCCTCCACAGGACCAAGCACCTCCACTCCAATTGACACCAGATAAGGCAACCCTCTGCTCACTTGTAGCTGGAGCCATGAACAGACTCATGCACACTCTTTGATTGGTGGTTTAGTTCCTGGGAACTCTGAGGGGTCCTGTTAGTTGATATCGTTGTTCTTCCTATGGAGTTACAATCCCCTTCATCTCCTTCAGTCCTTCCCCTAACTCTTCCATTGAGGTCCCCAGGCTCAGTGCAATGGTTGGCTGTGAGTGTATGCATCTGTCTTAGGTGCTAACAGAACTTCTCAGAGGACAGCTATGCCAGGTTCCTGTTTGCAAGCACTTCTTGGCATCAGCAATAGTGTCAGGGTATGGTGTCTGCAGGATGGATCCCAAGGTGAGGTGGTTTATGGATGGCCTTTTTTTTAGTCTCTGCTCCATTTTTTTGTCCCTGCGTGTCTTTTAGGCAGGAACAATTCTGGATTAAAGATTTTGAGATGGGTGGATGGCCTCATCCCTCAATTGGGGACCATGACTATCTACTGGAAGTGGTCTCTACAGGTTCTGTCTCCCCTCTTTTGGGTATTTCAGCTAATGTCACCCCCATACACTGCATAATGGAACATACATGTAATATCACAGGGAGAAGCTGATGCAGAGGGAACACAAATTCCAAGCTTAGCTGCAAGTGAGATCCCATTTCAAAACAAAACAACCTAGCAAAAAGCCTCATCTGATAATTTCTCAAGCTAACATTACATCATATTTCCCTCACCAGGTTTCAAACTTAGATGTTAATAAGAGGACAAATATTAATTTGGAAGAACTAAGCTATTTGACTCACAGGGTGCTTCCTAGGAAAGGAGCATAGAGTGAATCAAATACCACTATTGGGAATGTATTAAGTACCAGGCATTTTTCATTTGTTCTATATACTTTTTTATCATCTGATCCTCACTAAATCCTGTTGAAAAGAACTTTTTGTGTACATATTATACAAAATGCAACATGGGGTCATGTCAGTTAAATAACATGATCAAATTCAGTCACTGAATGAAAGGATTGAAACATAAGCCACAGTTTATCATCCCTAGGAAAAAAGTAGGGCTAAGGTATTTTCTGGAAATTTTGACTAGGCCACTCTTTGTTTTGTTTTGTTTTTCTTTTCCCCCCACATCCTACCGTCTGCTTATTCAGTGGTGATTGTTTCCTTTGCTGTGCAGAAACGTTTAGATTTCATATAATTCCATTTGTTTGTCCTGGGAATCCTTGCTTGTGTTATTAGAAGCTCGTGTAGAAACCTTGGTCTATGCCTATATCTTTAAGTGTTTATATTACATTTTTTTTGTAGCAATTTCAAAGTTCTGTATCTTCCAGTAAGATTAATTTTGAGTTGATCTTTGTCTGGGATGAGAGATATGAATGTACTTTTATTCTTCTAGTTTCCTCACCACCATTTATTAAAAAGGCTGCCTTAAAAAAAAACCCACCATGTATTTATGACAGCCATCTCAAAATATGTTTTGGAAAATATATTGAAATTTTAGCCATGGAAGAGAGCCTTAAAAATGCGTGTTTTTCCTTATTCTTATTAATTCTTTATTCTTTAAAAATATTTGAATTTCTTTTAATTATGAGTGTGGTGGCAGGTGCACATGAGGTAAGTGTCTACAGAGGCCAGAGGCACCCAGTCCCATAAAACTGGGTTACGGGTGGTTGCAAGCTGCCTGATATCAATGCTGGAAATGGAACTCAGATTTCTGCCAGAACAGTAAGGGTGACTAACCACTGAGTCATCTCTCCAGCCACCTACCATATTAACTTTTTAAAAGAGAGTCTATAAAATTGACTGGAGCAATTTAACTCTTACCATCCTTTCTTTTGGGATGTTGTATCTTTGATAAGCATTGACTGTGTGTCTTGGGTAACGACTCTCTTATTTTGATGTGTCTATGCATATGGATGCTTAACTGTATGTAACAAAGGAAGGAGGAGGAAGAAAATGAAATCTTGACCAGTTGATATTTCAGCCTAAAATTGTTGAGAAAGAAATTAGTATGGAAACAGTCCTTATTCAGCAATGAGAGAACGTTGTGAAGAAATACACCAAGTTCTTCACCGTTGTGGAGTCAGTCACTTATTGGTGACATGCTCATCTCCCAGAGAGCCCAGCACAGGAGGCTTCAGCTGTCTAGGTGTCAGGTGTTTTCCTCCTCACCCTGCTTTGTGTTTTGTCTCTTTGCAGTCTTCCTGGTCCTCTGTCTCGCTGGTTGCTTTTAAGGAATCATGTCTAGTCTGTCTGCTTTCAAACACTAATCTAATATATTTTTATGTCATATCTAGCTTACATTATTTTTATTGATTTAAGTTTTATTGCATTATGATGAGAAAAGATACATGATTTCACTTTATCTGAATTTGTTAACATTTTAAAACATATTTTGAGTAAATAGAATTACATCACATTCTTGTTTCCCTTTTGTACCCCAACTCCTCCCAGAGACCCCCCTTCAATACCTACAATACCTTTTTTTGTCATATTAGGTTATATTGTTTTAAGTTGAATTGTATAATCCTTTCAGAACTGAAGACCTGGAAGGAGAGCTGCCTTGGTTAATGTGGCTGGGTTTGCAAATGCAGTTGTGGGTAGAATAAAGAGTAGAACCCAGCTTCTTGCCCCACCCCTGAACCCCACCATTACCAGCATCTGCATGGAATGTAGTCCCTCTTGGAAACATTTGAATACCTCTAGATGAAACTTATTTTTCTCACTTAAAAAATGAGAAATTTAAAAAAAAAATGTGAAATTTTCTTCACAAAATACTGTGTTAATTGTCTAATATTTAACACATTTATAATATTGCTACATCTTTCATTCTTTCTCTAAATATACTATTTCCAAGAATCTCTTTTTGAGACAACACAATTTCCCAAAAGCCACTAGAGCTTATGTGCAATATACTTCATAACTAGTTTAATTGAACATTGAGAAGAATTCACTGTTACTCCTGATTCTATAAAGCAAGAGATTGTATAAATCCTAGCTGAGGTCAATTCTAGCTGAAGTTTTTTTTTTTTCCTAACGTGTGACTTTTCATATAATATACTTATTTAATGGACACACAACAGTAACTTATCTTGGAGTGTGACAGGCAAATTTTCTGGGAAAAAAATCAATTTCCCTCTTTCAATATTTCTTTTAACAAGGTTGAAAACCATATATCTTAACACAGAACATTCCCTAGGTCCTCTATTAACATGCAAAGCTGTTTCTTAACAGCTTTCTCTCATTTTTAAAATGACATTGAGAGTGTAGAGTCACTTGTTCTTAATTTTTAAACCTACTGATTTCATTGTGCCTGACACAAAGCAGAACATCTCTGCCATAATTACTGTATAACAGTTATTTTTCTCAAAGTAGTAATTTTCCTAAAATTAGCTGGACAGCCTCAATTATGTAAATTGAATCCTGAGACTTTAATGAGAATATTTGTGGGAACAGAGTAGAATTTTATTGGGGAGATATCGGGGAGGAAGAAAAATCTCTAAATTATTTTGGCTCTACTTTTAATGAGGTCAGGGAAAAGAGCCCCACTGTTGGTCACCATCATCCTTTGGGAAAGCTGCTTGGCTTGGCCTTCTTTCTACTTTGTGAAATTAAGAAAATTCACCCAAAGTAACTTTTAGAATCTGCCAGATGAAAACACATGCACATGCACACCCACATGCACGCATGCGCGTGCGCGTGTGCACACACACACACACACACACACACCCCTAAGAGCTCCTGAAGACTGCAGCTTCACTTCATCTCCTATCATTAGGATGTCCTCTTCGGCCTCACTGTATCCTGGCTCCACTCATCTACTGTTCTGCAGATGACTACTCTAGACTTAGAGGTTTCAGCAATAATTATTTGTCATTATTTCTCTCATTTCATTTGTCATTATTTCTCTCTTCATGGATCTATGGGGTGAATAGATTGATCTTTTCTCTGGATCACATATGGGACCTTATTTCCAGAGCAACCGTGGGTAGGACTCCTTGGAGGCTCAACTGAGCTGGACATCATGGCTTCTTCACTCCTATCAGGTGCCTGCATGCTCTCCAAGTTATTTCTGTATCCAGCCCAGTAGCCAGGACTTTTTCATGTCCCATCAAGATACCAAGGGGAAAATTAGGGGGGGGGGGCTGTCAGATCTCTTAAGAATAAGTTCAGGGCTACCAGGACAACACTTTGATACTCAACTGTTGACAGCATGTGAAGTTCATCCTGGATTTCACCTCTCAGTGGAGGAGGACAGTCAAGAACCTTGAATTTGTTGTTACTCTCACTGAACACTCAGTCTCTGAGTGTTGTTTACTTGTTTTCTGTTATTTTTCTTGCCTAGTTTCCTCCTTCCTTTGTTAGTTATTCTGTTCCTCACTGGAGGGTCAACTCATTAAATTCACCTCTTTTCTGTTTATCACAATACATATTCAGGATGAATAGCAAAATTTTAATTGAACCTTTCTCATTAAGTGACACACACCTCTTCCTCATCTTCACATTTCATTGGTAGGAAGCACCTTCTTTGTGTAAGTGACCAGGGCATCGTCCCACTTCCTGGTCTCCTTCTACTCTATTTCTCCAGTCTCCAAAGCTCTGACTTTTCTCCTTTTCTCTGGTTATGATTGTATTTTTCATAGGTGTGGTTTATTGTAGCATCTATGGCATATGGCTTACCTATATCTACTAAAAAAAGACATGCCTAGTCTACAATATTAATGACAAAATCACCAACTTATATTAATAGAGAGCTAATGTGGGCCAGAGTTACAATAAATATTATATATTATCTCACTTCAATGCTCAACGTAAATATCATTGGTTCATTTTACAGACTAAGAAAATAAAACATGGAGAGGTCAAAGGTGAATATTTTGAGTGGTTTATGTAATGACAAATTATTTGCATAGCAGTTATAACTGAGTTTTTGGCAGGTGTGAGTGAAATCCTCATTTCTTCAGTAGCATCACTCTTGTTTGCTCTTATTTTTTTTTTTTAAGTCTGGAGAGATGTAATTATTTTACTGTAGTTTGATTTCTATTTTCTTTGTGGTTATAGCTATTTTAATCATTCCATTCATTGCTGTTGCCAAAAGCCTGATAAGAAAACAAATTCAAGGAAGAAAAAATTTTAGTTAAGCTTATAATTCCAGGGAAGTCCCATCATGGTAGAGAAGTCATGGTGATTTTGAGGGAGACATCACATTTTTTCACCTCACAGGGAGCAGATTGCTGTGGATGCTGATGTTCAGCTGAGTCTTTTCTTTTTATTCAGTCTAGTAATCCAGCCCATGGAATGGTACCACATTTAGGGTAGGTCTTTCCATGTCAATTAACTTTATACAGAAAGTCCTTCAGAGATGTGCTCAGATATATATCTCCAAGGTGACTCTAGGCTCTGGCAAGTTAACAACATAAACCACAGGCATACATTTTATATAAAGTATTGATCATGATCATTTAGCCATAACAAATATGAAAGGCTAAGATCAAAAGCTCAAGAGACAGAACATATTGTCAAAGATGTGGAGAAAGAGGAACACTCCTTCATTGCTGGTGGGATTGCAAACTTGTACAGTCACTCTGGAAATCAATCTGGCAGTTCTCCAGAAAATCAAAAATAATTCTATCTGAAGACTTAGCTATACCTGGACATATATCCAAAAGGTACTCCACCATACCACAAGGACACAGGCTCCACTATGTTCATAGCAGCCTTATTTATAATAGCCAGAAGCTGGAAAGAACACAGATATCCCTCAACGGAAGAATGGATACAGAAAATGTGGTTCAATTTTCACAATGAATTACTATTCAGCTCTTAAAAATGAGGACTTCATGAATTTTGCAGGCAAATGGATGGAACTAGAAAATATCATCCTAAGTGAGGTAAACCCAGACCCCAAAGCCCATGCATGGTATGTACTCACTGATAAGTAGATATGAGCCAAAAACTTTGGAATACCCATGATACAACTCACAGACCAAAGGAACATCAACAAGCAGAAAGGCCCAAGTATGGATACTTCACTCCCACTTAGAAGGGGGAACAAAATAATCATGGGAGGCAGAAGGAGGGAAGAACTTGGGTGGGAGAGGGCAAGGGAAGGGGAATGGGGTGTAGCATCAGGTATGGGGAGGAGACAGGAGAGAGCCCCAGAGGGCCAGGATAATGAAGGGAAATATGCACCACTATGAGGTGTAGGGTAGGGAGAACCTCTAGAAAGTTCCAGAGATCTGAGAAGTGAGAGGCTCCCAGGACTCAATGGGGATGGCCTTAGCCCAAACGCCCAACAATGGGGAGGTGGAACCCAGTTGAGGCATAGGGTCACCCACCCATCTTCAAAAATTTTGACCCAGAATTGTTCCTTTTTAAAGGAAATACAGGAACAAAAATTGAAGCAGATACTGAAGGAAAAATCATCCAGTGACATGAGCCATCCAAAGCCCAACTTGAGATCCATCCTATGTGCAGGCACCAAACCCTGACACTATCAGTGATGCCAAGTTGTGTTTGCAGACAAGAATCTAGCATGGCTGTCCTCTGAGAGACTCTACAGCAGCTGATTGAGGCAGATGCAGATAATTACAGCCAACCATTGAATTGATGTCAGAGACGACTATGGAAAAGGTAGGAGAAGGACTGAAGGAGCAGAAGGGAATTGCAACCATGTAGGAAGACCGGTATCAACTAACACGGACCCGTCAGAGTTCCCAGAAATTAAGACATCAATCAAAGGGCATATATGGGCTGGTCTGTGGCCCCTGGTCCTTTAGCAGAGAACTGCCTTTTCTGGCCTCAGTGGGAGAGGATGAACTTAATCTTGTAGAAACTTGATACTCCAGGAAGGGGGATGCTGGCAGGGGTGAGATAAAGATAGTTGGATGGGTGAGGAAGGACCTTCACCTAAGCAAAGTGGAGGAGAGATGGGGTGAAAAACTCTGGAAGAAGGAACCAGGAAGGGGGACAACATTTTGAATGTAAATAAATAAGATAATTTAATTAATAAAAAAGAGAAATGCATAGGAATATTTTTGCCTTTCTCTTAGCAAAACCAATTTTATTGATTTATTAGTATTCTTTATACATCTTGATAGTATATTGATGTACATATTTATGTTAGTAATATTCTTCTTCAGAATGTGGCTTATCTTTTCAGTAGCATTTTGGTGAAATTCTTAGATAATTTTGAAGACTTTTGGTGTTTACTTTGGTGTTTATTGTTAGAGTACATACACTTTTGTTTGTTTATAGATATATACTAAAGCGACTGCAATTTTGCATATACTTTCAAGATTTTGGACAAAATTTTATATAATTTGTTTTATTTTAAGATGGCAAAATCTGAGATGATTCATTACACAGTATTAGATCACAAATTAACATGTACTTTTTGGATTGATTTCTGAATCAACATAATGGTAAGACAGGAAAGAATGGAAAAACAGAATCCTAGGTTAGTCTCAAGAGTGGCTTTTTTTGTTGTTTTTTGTTAATTTTTGTATTTAAGTAGGAGAACTGAAGCAAAGGACATGGACGGGAGATACTGATTACTGGCTTATTTTCATGGCTTGCTTAGCCTGCTTGTTGTTGTTGTTGTTGTTGTTGTTGTTGTTGTTGTTGTTGTTGTTTTGCATCTAGGACCACTAGTTTAAGGTGGCGCTGTCATCTGACATTAAGCACTAACCAAGAAAATGCACTACAGGCTTGCCTACACGCAAAAGTGGTAGGGGCATTTTTATAAATTGAGGATCTCTCTTCCTAAATGAACCTTTTTTCTATCAATCTGACATAAAACTAACCAGCACACTATCAAGGCAAGCCAGAAACATAACTAAAAGAACAAGCAATATAAGATCTATTAAGACGTAAGCATTTGTTCATGTGTGCCTGCATTTGTGTGTGCCTGTGTGTATATATGTGTGTGTTATGAATACATATATGCAGAAGTGGGAGGACATTGGATATCCACTAAGCCAGTTTTCAACTAGGCTCACTTATTAATAAGTCTTAGCAATTCTCCTGTCTCAACTTCCCCTATAGGGTTATAGGCACATGAAGCTATATCCAGGTTGTACATGAGTATGACAGAGCTTCATGAGTATGTAGAAAGCACATTTAACTACTGACCTAGCCCTCACTCTCAAATTTTTATTTCTCCATCTTTAAGCAAATTTTTATTTCTACCAATACACTGAAAAGTTCAAATTCAGTTTCTATGATCCTCAATGGTCTACTTCCAGCTCATTCTTGTTCTGTGCCACTATGCATAAATGTATTCTTAACTAAGGACACTCAAGTGACTTGTTCATATTTGTTTTGCCCCCAAGACTGAGGTGCTTAAAGAGGGAAACATTGCAGCTTGTGTCTCATCTACAGAGCTGACTCTTAGTAAATACTTTCTAAAACTTCAGAATGTTTAGTATGTGACTATTTATTATAACAGACTGTCTCTGACCCTCCAGCTCCAAAAGTAATGACACAGAGTTTTACATTATTTTTGAAAGTTTGGCCTTAGCATAGGCTTGTTCCCATCTAGCTCTTCTACTTAAATTGGCCCATTTCTACTAATCTACACTCTGCCATGTGGCTCATTACCTCCTGAGTACTAGCACTTGCTTCTTCCCTATGTCTGTCTGGCAAACAGTCTACACCTCACTCTTTCCCAGAGTTCCTAACTTTGACTGCAAATCCTCTCTATCCTTTTCAGTGTTGCTATAGGCCATTCAGATTGGTTATCAAACCAATTAGAAGGTGATGGAGAAAGTGTTTACAAAACACTAAGACTGGTGATGCCTACAGTTTTTACCCAGTGCACAAGAGCATGTCCCAAAACATTTATAGCCACATAGATCATCAAATTCAAACTAGCATTAATCTGCCTTCTTTAAGAGTGGAATTTTAGTGTTTAGAGTATCAAAGAAGGTGACACAACATTCAAGTGGAATGGGATGGTAAGTCTTTTATCTCTGAATTTGTGAGTGATTAGATAACACTGGCATCTATGTATGGGGGTGCTAATCAGCCTTGGGATGAAGATGCAAAATAGAAAAGAGTGAAGCAGGTCACATAGTACACTAGAAGACCATTCCAGTACACTTATTAAAATGGATAACTCTTTTGGGGACATTATGTATCTTGTCTTCACTGAACAATACTTGAGAAATAAAAAAACCACAGATTATCAATCATGTGACCACTGTGATGACTCTGGGTAGATAACTTTGAAGTAAGTGACAATTTGTTTAACTTGATTACTGTTTCTCCTATGTGGATAAGAAGCAAGTCACTATGGGAATTGTTGGAGAAAGTGTGTTCATATAGTAGATTATAGTAAGTAGGCTATGATTTCTTGAGAAATCAACACAAAAATATTTCAACCAAGCTTATTGGAATTAAAATGAAAACTTAATGGTAGTAACTCAACCAAGACCACTGTCACAGATAACCTTGACACAAAGAGGATTAGTGTAGTAAAGTGACATTTTAATTTAACCCCAAGACAAATAAATATAATATTTACATAACAAATATGATATTACATAGACATTGCAAAGTGTATCAGAACCACTAGCAGATACTGAAAATGTTAAGTAAGAAGAAATGGATATTTTTGAATTTTACAAAGCTTACTTTTTATAGCACACTTCTCTCATAAAATTGTTCTTAATTTACTCAGTAGTAATTAATAAGTTGTTAGAAGAGTCAGACATAGGAAATTTCCTGAATATATGAGTGAATAAGATGTATCACATAGCTCATAATACCAAAAGCAGTCTTTAAAATGATGGTATTCTAGAAAGTTAAGGAATAGTATGCACCTGATGCTTTAAAGCATCATCAAGTTGCTGAATAGGGGTTCAAATCATTTCCAGGAAAAACAATTCTAAAATCCTCCAGAGAATTAAGACTTCATTTGAGATTTGAATGTGTTCTTGACGCCAATTACAGTTACATCTTCAGGAAAAGTTTTTCATAATGGGTTAGAAATCACAGCCCTCTGACATATACATGCATATACACATATGACACAAATGCATACCAAATGTGACTTGCTCATTCATCTATGAGTTCTAGGATTCAGTTCACACTGGTTCCAGTGTCCTCTATAACGTGAGGAAGACTTTTTTTTCTTAGATTCAGCTCTTTCATGTTGTACTCCATAGCACAACTTGGTCTGCAGAGAATCAGTATGCCATGAACCATTTGCCAGGTTGGGAGGAGTTTCAGGGAAGGATGTAGGGAAGTCACAGTTTGTGTTCAAACCTTAGTGCTGAGTCTGGTGGATTAACAGGATTTTCAATTCCTCATAGAAGTTTGTCTCAAGGGATCATATCTCCGACAATTGCCCTACTGGGAATACACTTTAAGGCTTTCACTCCTATTTCTAGAGTTTTAGGCTACTTTTGCATCAGGGATACAACTGGACCCAGAGATGTTAGGTGTCCTGATATACAGAAGGTGTTTGGAAGAGACTCCCCTACAACTCTATGCTTGCTCACAAAGGACTATTGCAGGGTAAATTATAAACTAGTTACTAAAAACATTAATGAGATCATAACGTATATATTTCAAAATATTTTATGTGTATGGGTGTTTTGCCTACATATCTGTGCACCATGTTCTTACAGTGCCTGTGAAGGTAAGAAGAGCGCATTGGATCCCCTATACCTTGAGTTTCAGACAATTGTTAGCCCCTGTGTGGGTGCTGGAAATCAAACCTTGGTCCTCTAGAAGACCAGCAATTGCTCTTAACCTTTAAGACATGTATTTAACCCTAAATGTACTTTATAAGTGAAGATGTTACACATTAGTATCTAAATATATGTCTGAGAAATTCCAAAATAAAAGATAAATGTCTTAAAATGGACAAAAGTTGAAATTCCTGGGAAACAAAGGATACCATCATGGCAAAGTTTTGAGAGCTTCTAGAACTTTTGTGGTTTGCTTTTGTAATTGAAAGGATACTCAGTTTCACTTACAGATTAGCAATGCTTTAGAAGAATGCTTTTTCATTGAAGCTTATCTTGTGTTGAATTCTGTTTTGGACTTCCTTCAGTGATATGTATTTACCCAAGCTTCCTGTGCCATCTTTTTCTAATAGGTGGAATTTGATCCATATATGAGATTTTGTGCACCTACAATCCCAGAACTTTAAAAGCTGAGGTATAGAGGGACAATGCATCAGTGGAAACTGATTCTTAGACACTCAAGTGGTGCTGGCATGGAACATCTGCATGAAAGACATGGATCATGAAAAATAAGCTTTTCCCTATAGTAAAGAGGATAATTGAAGCAATGTGAACTGAAACACTGGGCCACTCAGAGATGATCAAGCCACAAGAGAGTAGGAATTGTGGGAACAAATGCCCATGATTAGCTAACATCAACGAACAATATTGCAGGAAAAAATAGTATCATCAAATATTGGATCTGGAGAATGAGGCTTCTAATCTTTACTACTTCTGAGGGTGAGGCAGAAGAATCATGATTTCAAGTCCATCCCAGGCTGCAGATTAAGTTATAAGTCACTCTGTATAGTTAATTGAAACTCTGTCTATCCCAGAGTATATGGCAAGTACATTGCACACTGAGGTCATACAACACGGTGTATTTCAGAACACACACACACACACACACACACACACACACACACACAGAATTATGTAGAAATAGCCTGCGGTAGAAAATTCACATAGTCTTGCAACATTGATTACAAAAGATGGTGAACAGAGATTTTAAAGCTTCCATTCTGCTACTAAGCATTTAGGCTACTTTAGGCAATGAGACTTACCCTCAGGTCTCAGATCTCATCAGGAAAATAAGGAAGTTGGACCAGCTGATCTCTGAGGAACTATTCTGATTTCACATTCTATATTATTCTAAGAATCTTTTCTTTTACTTGGTTCCATATCACCCATATTTATTCCTGTATGATATTAAACAGGAACAGAAAAATGTCATATCATTTGCAGAGCTATTTCCCCAGGATATACTTCACTGCGGAATTTACCTTTCTTTCTCCTCCAGGAATAGGAACATTACCTGAAACAAATGTTCTTTGCCTTGAATGAAGATATTTGTCAGCTGAAGTAGACTTTGCACAAACTTGAGAGAAAAGCAGGTTGTGTTGAATAAGCTGTTTCCTGGGCTGCCTGAGAGGTCTTCATTTCCCTCACTGGTTGCTTTTTTATTATTTTAAATTTCAAAAGAATGTTTTATCACAGCCTGCCTTCTCTTGTGGAGAAATCTTCAGTGAAACTATAAATAATAGGGATAATTATAATACTAAGGGAGTAGAATGGAAATGAACCAAACAAAAATTATCATACCGTACTGTCTTTCCTCTTGTTTTAATCAAGACTGAAGAAATAGTCCCGGGGAAGCTCTAGTGCTGATGGTCCAAGTTGAAGCTTTTACAGCCATAGCAAACTTCTCCCTGGTGTTCTAGCAGCAAAGATTTGGCATGCTCAAAAGCCAGGGAGAATGAAAAAATTAGCCATGCAAAACCCAAATATTGGTCAGTTTGCAGGATCTTGGGGCTCTTCTGAACATGAAAGGCCATCAGTTTGAGAAACTGTGTGAGAAGGTATGGGGAAGTTAGAGTGAAGGGACATGAGAGGGATTGGAGGGAGGAAAAAAGAAGAAATTAAAGTAATTAATTTTCATAAAAAATAAAAGTGAATTAAAAATGAAGCATAATTGGAATGGCAACTAGAGACACAGAGATCTGTTTTAGTGCCTCTCAAACAAAGACACCAAAAGAGGGAAAGAAAAACTGGACCTCCCACAAGATCTTGTGGCTTCTTTATTTAATCTCCAAGGAATTGTGTGACTTTAGATTTTCAATCACTGTGATGTTTCTGTCTCTTCAATTACCTGGGCTAAATCCTTTCTAGGAAAGGTTGCTCTGAGTCTCATCATTCACTTCTTTGTCCTGAGCCAGATGGTTTCTCGAGAAACTATGCAAAGTTCACAGAAAAGCTCTCTGATCCATTCTGCACATTGGAACTCTCTCTGCGTTGAAGCTGCTGTTATTTCTTACTTTCTACTTTCCTTTGGGTGTTTCAATAAGCCAACTGGAAGATAAATCCAGCAATGCAGTTCCTTGTGAACAGCAGAAGTGTGTGGGACATTTATTGAAAAGGTAACTTTGGGTTTCTAGTCCTGGACATCTGGTCTCCAGACTGACTTGGAAGGAAGTGGTCACTTCTCATCAACTGAAAAATCAACAATGTCAGGGAAAGATAGTTAACCAAAAAAGTGAGATAGGCAAACATCACTATGATTTATGGAATAGAAACCTCCTCTAGAAGGAGTTTTTGGGTAGAAACTTAATATTCTAATTAATAAATGTCTGCAGGCTTTATGCAGAATTTTTGAGAGTTAAGAAGCTCAGATGGATAGAGTCATAAGGTCTTGGCACTAGGTGATCTACCAGTATTTAACAGTAAATATCAGAGGGGAATAAGTTTGTGCATCTGAATCGAAGTCATATAGACTCACAGGGACAAATAGCCACACTGGAATATGTCAGAGCATTCTCTTCTTAGCCTAGCCTACCTTCAAAAGAAGATGCTTTGTCTGAAAATTCAAATTATTAGGGAATTAGTATGGATGTAGGAGAAGGGAAGTAATTTGCTATAACCCCACAAACTATGCTGTCCCATGCAAGCGAAGCATGTTAGAAGGATGCACAGGCACTAGGAAGTGAACAGGAAGAGTCCAGGTTCACCACCAGGATGAGTTTGAATCAAGGCTCCAAGAGGTTTTTTTTTTCACATATTTTCTTAAGCTGTCACCAAAGTGCCACTGAACATATTTTTTAAAGGCTAATCTGCTAAACTCAGCTTGAAAAAAATAGAACTGCTTTATTCTGATTAACTAATAAATAGAAATATCAATCAGCTGGCTTAAGAAAACCACTCAAACATATGTCCAGTATCAAACTGTACACACACAAAACTCTGGTATGTAAAATCCTGAGTTACTCTCCAGTGCTTCAGAATGGCCATTCTAGTACATATATATAGAATTCCCAGAGATATTTGGAGTTTTTCTCCAGCTTTCAATAAAAAAAAATTCCAAGGCATAATAAAAGACCTACATAAGGGGAGAACATGCCTAGAACAAGAGTTAGAAAATGCAGGAATTTTAGAATTATCAGATAAGGAACTTCAGACAATGATTCCTATTAAATTTTATGTGAAAAGTAAAAAAAAAAAATGAAAAAAAGTGGAGAAACAATTTCCATAGAGGCGGAAATTATAAGAAATATTCAAAAGAGATGCTATCGTTCTGTTTGAAGTGCTAAGAATAGGCACCTGTGGGTTTTCAGCTGAATGACCCTTCAGTGCAAGGTGCAAGGAACTTCACAGAAGAGGAAGCAGGAAGAGTGTGAGAGCCAGAGGAGGAAGTGGAGA
>JADRCD010227243.1:0-13515 GCA_019843815.1 Montemys delectorum
CTGTGATCCTTACACTTGAGGAGCAAATACTATCTCTATTCACTGAGCCATTTTCTCAGCTCATAATTTACTTATGCTTTGTATGAATGTAATACTTACCTTTCAACAAACTGCAAGATTCTTCAAGATGAGATTCCTATGTCTACAATTAACATTAATTCCCTAGTACAATGTTAGGCATGTAGGAAATAATTTTTTTACGTGGATGAATTAATTTCACTTATGAATAGATCAGGAATCTACCACAATGCATGGACCACTATGCAAATACCTCATATAATAGACAATAACAACATCAAAAAACTCTCAGTAGTCAACAGCAAAAAAAAAAAAAACTGTATTTAAGCTAATGGCCATGCCGTGGTTATGGCCAAATGATCTCTAAGTCATCATCCTCCAGTGTGAAAATTCTTCTTTCTAAGAGAGGGCACTGAACCTTTCGAAACCCAAGACACTGTGCCCAAGAATTTGCTGCTTCAAGGTATAAAACACTGACTTGTACATAATCAATCTTAAATAATTTATATTCTTCAGTGGAGTTTATTTAAATAGAACAAGTACATTATTTACCTGAAGGATATAGAATGATTGGTTCTCCTCCTCTTTTCTCCCTGTGGTGCTAGGGACATGTATAAATGATGACAGTTGGAAAAATAAATGTACATCTATAGAGAAGCTCAGTGGCCTCTGGTTCACCGAGTTTCATTTTGATGCCAGGGGTAAACGTAGAGTAATTTTCAGTATTAATTAATGAATAATTTGACATGATTAATGTTTTACCATCTTTCCATGAACTCTTTAATTTTGGGGAGTTGTGGTTTTATAGACGATCCAGTAGACCAAGGATGGCTTGAATTTTCCATCCTGTCTTCCAGCTGATTCTACATAATATGGTGATTTATTTTGTTCTTGATATTAATTTTATGCATTCTCATCCTGAACTCTATACATAAATCCATACAAATATCCAACGTCCTTTAATGACTTATTGTGTGTGTCTTATCTTCATGATGTAACCCCGTGTCTTTCTGCTCAAAGATCAGTTCTTAGTGTGCATAGTGCTGTCGTCTCTTTAGTCAAATTAGTTAGTATGCTATCCTCAACTCACTGATGAATTGTATTATTGGACAAAAGCCACACACCATGTTGAAACCTGCCATACCAATGCTCTACATATTGATGATAAATGTGCCATGTCATTTTGTATAATACTATTTAATGTTAAGGCAGTAGAATCACGTCTATTAATTCTACTTGTATGAGTATTTTGTTTTCTGATAATGAAGACTAAAATAACATAATGAGATTATGTTCATTGTATTATTACCTTTAGAAACAATTTTTATTTTATTCTCTTTACCCACCTATGGATCTATCAGGTCTAATATAATATTTGATTTAAATATAGAAAAACATGATACTAAAATATTTTATATTAAAAATTTACTGAATTCTCTAGAAAGACAAAATTCATGACTTTGTTTTCTCCACAATTATTATTTTCAACTCATTTTTTCATCGGTATCATAATTCTATCTATTTGGTAGAGTTTGGAAAGTAAATAGACAGTGATAATAAATTGTGTCATGCCAGAATTATATTATTTCTGATATTGAACTATTCACAATTTGAGATTAAAGACAAATAACACTAAGAAAACAGTGTAAGAATAATTTCTAACCTTGAGGAAGCTATTTAATTGCATTTATATCTCAACTTCATTTATAAAATAGGTATTATAATAGTTAACATGAAGAGTTGTGATGTTTAGATAAATTAATATTATATCCTATAGAATATGACTCCCTTTATGAACCAAATAAACTTATATCACACAAAAGATGACTTCTCACAGATTTTCCAGCATTGCTAAATTTCAGACAAAGAATAGTCCCTGCCAAATTCCAGACATTTATTTTAAATGTTAGAAATGGTTTCTTCCTGCTTTTCACTGTACCAATACCATGCAGTTTTTATCATGATTGCTCTGTAGTACAGCTTCAGGTCAGGGATGGTGATTCCCCCGGAAGTTCTTTTATTGTTAAGAATAGTTTTTGCAATCCTGGGTTTTTTGTTATTCCAGATGAATTTGGAAATTGCTCTTTCTAGCTCTATGAAGAATTGATTTGGAATTTTGATGGGTGTTGCATTAAATCTGTAGATTGCTTTCAGCAAGATGACCATTTTTACTATATTAATCCTACCAATTCATGAATATGGGAGATCAATGGAATAGAACTTAAGACCCAGAAATGAACCTATGTAACTATGCTCACTTGATCTTTGACAAAGGAGCTAAAACCATTTTGTGGAAAAAAGACAGCATTTTCAACAATTGGTGCTGGTTCAACTGATGGTTAGCATGTAGGAGAATGCAAATCTATCCATTCTTATCTCCTTGTACAAAGCTCAAGTCCAAATGGATAAAGGATCTCCACATAAAATCAGATACACTAAAGCTGATAGAAAATAAAGTGGAGAAGATCCTCAAGCACATGGGAACAGGGGAAATTTTTCTGAACAGAACACCAGTGGCTTGTGCTGTAAGATCAAGAATCGACAAATGGGACTTAATAAAATTGCAAAGTTTCTGTAAGGCAAAAGACACTGTCAATAGGACAAAACAGCAACCAAGAAAGTGGGAAAAGATCTTTACCAACCCTATAGAGGGCTAATATCTAATATATACAAAGAACTTAAGAAGTTAGACTCTAGAGAATCAAATAACCCTATTAAAAATGGGATATAGGTAAACAAAAAATTCTCAACTGAGGAATACCGAATGGCTGAGAAGCACCTAAAGAAATGTGCAATATCCTTAGTCATCAGGAAAATGCAAATCAAAACAACGCTGAGATTCCACCTCAAGCAAGTCAGAATCGTAAAGATCAAAAACTTAGGTGACAGCAGATGCTGGTGAGGATGCGGAGAAAGCAGAGCTCTTCTCCATTGCTGGTGGGATTGCAAGCTGGTACAGCCCCTCTGGAAATCAGTTAGGCAGTTTCTCAGAAAATTGGACATAGTACTACCTGAGGACCCAGCTATTCCACTCCTGGACATATACCCAGAAGATGCTCCAACATGGAATAAGGACACATGCTCCACTATGTTCATAGTAGCTTTATTTATAATATCCAGAAGCTGGAAAGAACCAAAATGTCCTTCAACAGAGGAATGGATACAGAAAATATGATACATTTACTTAGCTATTAAAAATGATGAATTCATGAAGTTCTTAGGCAAATGGATGGAACTAGAAAATATCATCCTTAGTCACGTAACCCAATTACAAAAGAATTCACATGGCATGCACTCACTGATAAGTGGAAATTAGCTCAGAAGTTGGGAATAGCCAAGATACAATGCTCAAGAAGAAGGAAGACCACAGTGTGGATACTTCAGTCTTTCTTAGAAGGGGGATCAAAATATCTATGGTAAGAAATATAGAGACAAAGTGTGGGGCAGAAACTGAAGGAATGGCCATCCAGTGACTGTCCTACCTAGGGACCCATCCCATATACAGTTACCAAACCCAGACATTATTATGGATGCCAACAAGTGCTTACTGACAGGAGCCTGAAATAGCTGTCTCCTGAGAAGCTCTACCAGTGCCTGACTAATACAGATGTGGATGCTCATAGCCATCCATTGGACTGAGCACCAAGTCCCCAATGGAGGAACTAGAGAAAGAACCCAATTAGCTGAAGAGGTTTGCAGCCCCATAGGAAGAAGAATATGAACCAACCAGTAACCCAGAGCTCCCAGGGTCTAAACCACCAACCAAAGAGTACACATGGAGGGACCCATGGCTCTAATTGCATATGTAGCAGAGGATGGCCTGTGGGACATTAATGAGAGGAGAGGCCCTTGGTCTCCTGAAGGCTTGATGCCCAGCATAGGGGAATGCCAGGACAGGGAAGGGGGATAGGGTGGGTTAGAGAGCAGAGGGAGATCGGATAGGGGATCTAATCTGATAGGGATAGCTTTTGGAGGGGATAAAATTTGCAGTGTAAATAAAGAACACATCTAATAAAAAAAGAAATACTTACTTCTAGTGTTTATGTGAGAAATTATTCATATTACCTCTAACTTTCTGTAGGACAGCTGTGGTCATTCACAACACAGGCTCATGGAGAAGCGGGTGGCTGGCATACTGCTCACTGTGCAGGTAATTCTAGGAAGTGCTGCTGAGGAAGGACTATGTTCTCTCTGTGTTCCCCACTTACCCCTCTCACAGCTACAGGCAACTGGAGCTGTTGGTCTGAATTTTCTCTTCTGGGAACTGTTGTTGACACAACCATCGAAGCCTATGGAGTCGCCAGGACCTTTGGATTGGTAGCATAATTGATGACAGAAAAATAAGGGAGAGCTTTAAAAGTTACCCTAAATAGAGTAGGCTTTCTCATTGGACAGTCTACCACTTCTTTGATAAAGAAATCAGGATGGCTGTGTGCGCGGCGCGCGCGCACGCGCACACACACACACACACACACACACACACACACACACACACACAGTGTAATTATCTTTGTGAATGACATGTGGGAATGCATGCCTGCTTGTGTGTCTTTACTCATTTATTCTTAGAATAAAACAAAGGCAGCTTTATTGAGCAATAAATAAGAACTTATGTACAGTAGTTCCTAAATCCGTTTCCAAAGGGCAAACAGTAAGCACCATTTACTGAAAGAGTGAATGAATGAAAAAAGATTCTGCAAATTAAGTGTTGAGTTCAAACAAATAAATAGGGCAATCAGTTCCAATGAAGAGACAGAAAGAAGAATGTCACATTTTAGGTGAAGTGCTGGCTTTGTCACCCCACCCAGAAGCAGGGTCACAACACTTTTGGACAGGGAAGCATATTGTCAAACAGATTAACCCAGAAAGGATGGGGTCAGTTAAGTCAGTGAAACAGAGTCAAGAGCCTCTAGCAAAATGGAGAGGTTTGTTTTCCTGACTCCCTGAGCAAGGCCAGGCATTTCCTTTGCTAATAGCAGTGAACAAGCAGAGGGCAGACCATTAATGGATGTCTTAAGTTCTGGGAAACAGTTGGGCTTCCCAAATGAATGTTCTTTCAATGTACTAAAAGACAACATTGGATGGGCAACCTAAAGCTAGAAGAGCTCACACATTAAGGAGCATCCTTTACTTCTCAACTGTGCACCTCTCATTTAGTTAAAAGCAATCGCAAGATGATGAAAGTCTTACCAAATGGGAGAGTATCATGTTCTTGCTGGACAACCCAGGAAACAAATAGAATTGCAAAGAACAAAAGTCTGAAAGGCATTATTTATTAAGACAGGGAGAGATGGATAAGAAACAAGTTCAGTTCTGTGTTTATCTGTGGCTAAATTTGCTGGGATTTGTTAAATGTGCTTTCTTAGGTTTGAACATGTGTGGTGTTACCATAATCGTTAGAGAAGATGGGCAAAGCTGCAGAACTCCCCAGGGTTAGAAGGGATTTTGACCTACATGTAGGATTTCTTGCTTCACTGGATATGTGATATTACTGTGGGATCATCTCTTAACTCTGAAGTCTCTATCTCTATTGTGGCCACAAGAAAACTTGAAAGAGCTGGAAGAGCCATAATTGGGTACACAAAACCCAGTTTGTCATGCCACTTACATGTAATCACAATAGGGTGCTCATTGCAGGGCATCAAATTCCAATCCTTCTGCCAATTCCCTTAGCTGACAGTAAGTGAACATATTTGTGAGGATACTGCTCATTGAATTACAAGCTAATGATACTTGCCCTCCCTATGATCAAGCAACAATCTGTGTTCTGGAATCATTGTTTTTTTTCTTTCTATATCACCTGTACCACTGCCTCAAGAGTGGAGAAAGCCAAGGACTTCAAAGGGAGACGAGCAATGCATAGTGGAAGGCAGAAAACAGGGCAGGAAGGTTTTAGCCAGTACTTTACAAGGTCCTGTTTCCTTTTGTGATTTTCCTGTGCTCATTTCCAACTGTTTTTATCTTTCTTTTTGTCACAAACCAGGGGATGTTTGGCTCCCATCCTGTCAGCCCGCCTGAAGCTCACTAGACTGTTTCATCTGAATTCTACAGATAGCATAATTGTTGCATGGACCTTGCTACCCTGCTTGTGCAATTCATACTGCCTGGTTTGCAAGCTTTCTCATCAATACCCTCTGGATAAAATAGGAAATTTCATATCAACTTTTATTATCTCTCTCAGATATAAATATGTTTGTGAATAAAGTGGAAGCAAGATATTAAAAGATCGCTTTTATTAACACAGAAACAAATCCAGTGGCTTCCATGCTATTTTCTCGAAGTCACCTCTGCTCTTCCAAATTCACTGACGTGATAGTGTTGATAACAGTGACGGCTAGAAAGGTTTAAGCCTTCCTCTCCCTTTGAGACTCGATATTAAGCCCCTCTGAAATCATATTCCATTTATGAAAAATGAGTATGCATGCATGCACAATTTCCACCTATGCCAAAGCAGTTCTTTATTATAATGAGATGCAACTCTCTGGATTTTCTGCACAATCAGACTGTAATTAAGCATAGCACGATGCAGGTAAGTGCATGAGATGCATGTTTAATTAAAAAGAGAAAATGCTGGTTAAGTATCAATTTGTATGACATTCAATTTCCAAGGAGCACTCAGAAAACCACCCTCTTCCTCATTTGTCTTCTTTTATGTGTGTGTATGTATTTGCACACATGTATATTTTCACACTGAAGTCATATTCTCATTTCATATGCTTGAGTGGCTGTCACACGTCCTGCCCCCATCCAAGGAAATGTTGATATATGTTGAAAATCTCCATGAGAAATAAAATGTTCACATAAATTCATGTAGGAAGGAAAAAAAGAAGCCAGGGCCCAGCAGGCGGAGTCGATGTATAGCTTGCATATGGAACCTATGGCATGATTGCTTATTCATGGCTTGAATGAGATTCCTTCTTTCCTAATGGCAATGGAGAAAACGTGAGCACCAGATGCGATGCCCAGAGCAGAGAGAACAGGGAAAGGTCTAAAGTAAGGAATTTATCCTGACACCAAAATGGAGTGTAACTCTTCAGTTTATTAACATGGTGGGGTTTTCATCTTTTTTTTTTTTTTTTTTGAGAAAAAAAAATACTTTGATGTCTGCAGCTTAAATTTCCATATTTTTATAACAGTTCAGCAACAAATTTACATATTTCCTGGAATCTGCAGATATAAAAGCGGTAAAACACTCCAGGCATTATTAGACAGTAGATTATAACCCATTACTATTGTTTCAATTAGCAATGTAAAAGTGACCTGCAGTGTTCAGATGACCCACTAATGGATTTAAACGCTTTCAAATATTAATGTAGGTTTTCTAAAGATGAATCCCAAACCCATTATTCCTGGAACAACTATGAGCTGAAAGCTGGCAATGACTGTGCATTATGTGGAAGGCTCATGGTTAATTAAATGGCTACCTAGCATTACCCTCTTCACTTCAGTGCTACAAAATTATTTCTCATTGATTTTTACATTCTGAGTCCATGATTCAATTTACTTCTGCAATTTGTGTTGCCGTGTCAATAAAGGGGAACCGCTTCAAGATGGCAGCATTAGAGACTGATAAATACATTAAGATCCAATGAAAATTGCCATTTTCCTATTGTTTTCCTCTGGTGAGACACCGTTTGGAGCAGCACTTTGTTATGTATTATTAATACAATTTTGTTTGCTTCCATCTGCTCTCTCCTCTTCCCCCTTCTATTCAGAAACTGGAATGTTAGTGATTGCTGGAGGCTGAGTGGCCAATTTTTCAGTTACAAGTTGTCTCACTATCAAGAACAAAAGCATCATCAACACAAATCTGCTACTCCATGTTAAATGAACTAGAAGGCCAGATTCATCATCAAAGGCAGGGTGAGAGTGACTGTGTGTGTTGATTTCAGGGACTTAATAACAGTGCTGTCTGTTAAATCAAGGAAGGGGGGAAAAAAAGACACAAGCAAATCTACCTCCATTATCAGATGGTTGAAGTGGAGATACAATTTGTGATACTTCTGAAGTGCACATTTTATTCAGGAGTCATAGTTCAAATCCTACGATTGGATTTCCATGTGTCTTTCTCTTTGCAAACTCCCTTAAGTAGGTTCTGTTAAAATCTGAAGCTGTAAATTGAGCTGGGCTCCACCCACTGTCTTTATCCCAGAGTGTTATAACTTCAACTTCCTAGTTAACTAGTATCTAAAGCAGTACTAGATATTGTAGTTTTCACAGGATTTAGACTCATAATCTAGAAAATGCTTTTCATATCCTCTAAATTTACCTTTCCTTAGAAAGCTGGCTTGCTCCTCAGATATGACCGTCAGTACGTTTTAGGTGGGATTTTTTTTTTTTTTTATCGGCATTGATGCAGCCCAAATGATTGCCGCTATGACAATTATTCCCAAATCACATCTCAGCCCATACTGGAACTTGTGTTTTTGTTTTAGACATGATGTACAATATTAGAATCTCCTTGAAAATGTGAGCCTAGTTTTTAAGGACTGACAATTTGCAGTTTACAAAATTCTTTGTTAAGCTATTACCTTTCTGATTGGGTAGAGCTGCTGATTAAATTTGGCTATCAACATGACATAAAATGCACAGCATAAGACATTTGATATTGAAAATGATTGTACAAACGTTTCTAAGGTAAGAGGACACTATGATAGTTTAAAAAGGATATATTAATAACTAATATGATATATTCAAATATAATGTCCCTATTAGTGGATAGCTTCCTTATTAATTGAAGAGTGCTGATTTAAATAATTAACTTTTCACCCCCTATTAACTTCTCATGTTTAGAAAAAAGCATCATATTTAGTACTAGTGAAGGAAAATAAAGTCTATGTGTATGAATGTATGTATACCTCTCATGACATCTAAATTGATGCACCATTTGAAAAGGTAGTTTGAACATTTTTAAATTTTAGAAGTTTTGTATATACTGTTGCCTCAAAAATGAAACTTGACTTTCAGAACTTAAGTTTAGAAAACGATTATGAATATATTTTAAAAACTGACAAGCTTTAGCTATGCAAATGGTTCATCTGACACTAATGGTATCATTTCTGAGAATAAAAATGTATTCCAGGAAATAATATTTATGGTACACTGACGTAATTAAGTATTACTTAACAATTGAAAATAATGCACAGTTATGTTTAATAATACGGGGAGGCATCTACTGTATATCATAATTGGATAAAACACACCACACATGTAACTTTCCTCAGTGATCAAACAGAATACATATTGTGACGTGTTTGTATGTGTGTCAGGGTAATTCTGAAGACATTTCAAAAGATTGGAATTACAGAACTGAACCTTTATTTTCATCTAAAAGTAACTCACTTTAGAAGTTGGCTTTGGGGAAAATCTGATCAAAATATTTTGTGCAAAAAATAAATAAATAAATAAATAAATAATCACCATATAATGATTTTAAGTCTTTTAAAACTTAATGAGAACAGTTAAACTGTTATTTAAGTTAAACTACCTAACATAGGTAAACTATTTGTGAGCAAATATTTATACAGTACCTAACACTAGTGAAAAGAAATGAAATAAATGTTTATGATGTACTGTACTGCCCCTGACACCTAATTTGACACACCATTTGTGAAAGTCCTTTGAATATTTTTAAATTTAAAAGTTTTGTATATACTCTTGGCCCAAAATGCAACTCCACCCCATATTTCTATGTATCTAGATATGGATTTATGGTGTTTAAGGTGTTTAAATCCATATCTAAATACATAGAAAGATGGGGTAATCTAGAGAAACACATACCAAAATTCTGATAGATTTTTAGGGGTTTGTTATGAATAACTCTTTCTTGTAGTTTTAACTTGCATTTCAAAATGCTTTTATAGGTTATGCGGTCAATTTATTCTTGTCACTTAAATCATGATGGAGAGCTGCTGTTTACCCATCCTGCACACAGGTAGCCTGTAGAATACGTCTTTATAACTCTTAACAGTACCAAGAGGGAACTATTACAAATAGCTGTGACAGCAAAGAACCTGTTTACCTGTCAGAGCAATGGGATTAGCAGCCTAGCACCTTGAGTTACTAGCTGTGGAACCCCGAACCACTCATTTCGCTTCTCTGAGTGCTAACATTTTCAGTAGAAATGGTCAAAAGAGAAACAAAAACACCCGGTAGTGTTGTCTCTGAATATTCAGATGCAGCAGCCTAGCAGAGCAGACCAAGTCCTCTTACACACCATGAATCCTCACTTCTGTTCCAAGCCATTGCTGAATTCAACATCTGGAGCCACACACTCTTAAAAACCCAACCTGACTTTACCCTGATGACATGGTGTGTTATTAAAGTAAGATGTGCCTTACTGAAAACTGAAAGAGGGCAGAGCAAAAGTGCTAAGCCGTGGCCAGCATGCTTCCCCTCAGTAAGTAGAGAAGTGTCACCTCTGAAGTTGGAGCATTTTCGTGAAAAGAGCCCATGCTAACTTGGACATCAGGCTCTTATAAATCTGCACCCAGCAGATCCGCAAGGTCAAGCAAATTGACAAGGCACACCCAGAGGAGCATATCAAAAATTATGTAATACATTTTAAGAAATCTTATGTATGCTACTGCAATAAAATACAAACAAGTGACTAATCCAGATGGAAGGAGTTGACTAGCTAGGATTATACAATACTGAGCTAATTATCTACTGATGAAAAATCACAATATGAGAGGCCTGGCTGAGGTCCTCCTATGCTGGGGCCATTATTTGGTGGCCAGCTAGGAGCTCCGGCTTCCTTCTGTAAAATACCATGCCCTCATCACACATACCTAAAAGTGGCATAGCTCAGAGGTGTTGCATGACAGGCCCCAGGCAACGGCTGCCTCCTCAGATGTTGCTGGTTGCTGAAGAGCTGTCTGAGTAATCACTTTGAAAAAGACATCCTTTTCTTCTTTAGAACAGAACTCATCAGAATGCTGACTGGTCCAGAAATTTTGGTAGATGAAGGCATCCTGCAAAGACGAAGAAAGTTTTGAAGGTGGCTTGGGCTCCTGTTGGCTCTAAAGTTAACCAGGTTTTCAGGAGACCAAACCTCTCTGTATTCATCTTTAGAGTGGACATGCTCCTGACATAGAACTTGTCTGAGATAGGCAAAACAATATGAGTTACTGTAGAAAGAGCACACTTGTAAACATTTGTTTCTATTCTTATTCTGACTTTTCTACCTCCTAACTGAAAGTCTCTTAAGGCGAGGGAATAAACTGGAGTCCAGAATCTAAAATGGCACTGTGAAAAAAGTGGTTCAGAGGGTTAAAGCCGCAGAGATACTTGGCAAGAACTCCTGTATAAGCACCTGGATTTGTTGTTGTTGTTGTTTGTTTGCTTGTTTTTTGATGGTTAGAAACTTTAAAATTAGACACAGTTTTGTCCCTTATGGTACATTCTCTTTGGCTTATTCTTCCGCAAGAGTGTGAGAACACATTAGTGCTTCCACTAAGGCAGGTGTCAAGGTTAAATGCTGGGCTGCTAACACATGGTCTAGGACTCTCTACTTTATTTTCTTAGTAACCTACATGATATTATTTTTAAATTAAAAATTCTGATGTTATTAAGTCATGGGGTGCTAAAAGACCTGTTACTTGTAGTATTATGTATATAAATTATCTTATATATTAAGCACAGGATAGTAGGTTAACCAGTAGACATTAGACCCAGAGTTTATACGTTCTTTGGAATATGAAAAGACAGGCTCCCATGTTTGACTGCTCTCTCTATTGTGCTTTATAGAATGACCAACATGATACATTTGCCTCTTGGCTGCTATCAGGGCATGGCTGTCTGCATAGCAGCCATGCTGCTCCTTGGTACTCAGAGGCACTGATAGAGTATACAGTTATCTTCTATAGTAGTAGTAGTAGTAGTTAGTAGTAGTAAACAGCAGTAGTAATAAGCACATGGTCAGAACACACCATTCATTCATTTCAAAAAAGAAGCTGTAAAGTTAGATAGACACAGATCTGAAGTGTGGAGCTATCAATACAATATGAGAGAATTTTGTCCATTGATGGCTCTTCATTTGAAACAGACAGTTCAGGATAATGTCATAAATTAGGGTTTCCTTGTGTTATCTGGGCATTCCTTGTACTTAATCAAAATTCACATGGCATTAATTTTTTTTTCAGCCAGGATTATCTTTGTTTTTACCATTCCCTCAGTTGGGGTACAGGTTCATAAAAAAGGAATAAACTTTGGAACATAAGCAAGGATGGAGAAGGTGGTTGGGGAAGGGACATGAAACAAACCAGCAAGTTTCATAATGAGATAGCCACAGGAATATGATTTAAACATGTATTTTTACTAAATATTTTTACAAATTAGATGACAACCCATTTATTTAAAGTTCTCCAAGACTAAGTTATATCAAAAGGGAAAATATATCCTCAGTTGTATGCTATAAAAGCTATAAAATCTAATTAGATAGTGAAAAATTCAGTGGGAATTATTATAGCTATAAAAATTAGAATACGGTAACTAGTATAGATTTTTTGGAATTTACTGTCTAAGTGAGGTGATGCATGCATTAGGAAGTTATGTGAAAGTTACATAGAGAAACACCTATTCAAAAGGGCACTCCATGAGATGACCAAAGATCATTGAGACCCTCATAAAGAGAATGAACCAACAGAGTGAGGAGAAAGATTTTGAAAACAGAACTAACAGAATATTTGCTTTTAGAAATTTACAAAGGACAAGAATATGCTTTTGCCAAGACTAATTGCATAAATATGTTTGGACAGCTATGCAGTTTTATTTTTCACAAGAGGTGGTATATTCTACATACTACAGGCAGGAAAGAAAAGCTGCACCAGCTACAAAGCTTGTTATGAGTTTATTTTCCTTTGTTACAGCTTATATATGCCCCAGCTTCTCACCTCTAATCTCATAACACGACTCTTTCTGATTAATTATATCTCAAGTTCTAAAGACCAGCTAACCACTTACACAAGAAATTGACTTGCATTTGTCTGGGAAAGGAGGAAAAGTGGTATGTTTGTGTGTCTATGGGTAAATTAACCATTTAACTGACCATCACCAAAGTGACTTTTTCAGGCAGTGGGATGAAGCACCCAACTTACATGCTGCATGGGAGATGATTCCTAGAACAAAAAAGAAACTACACAGAGTGCTACATTAGCTCTTTGTTAATTGCAATCAGGAAGACTGAGGACTCTCATTCTACTGAGAACATCAGTCCCCTTAGAGACAATGGTGAGGAAAGTTGCTAGAAAAAGCAGGCAGTCTTCCAGAGAACATGTCAGGGCAACTTAACTTTTCATCCACCTTAGGAAAATCACTTCTTTAGCTTACATTTGCAATTTTAATTGCAAGGAAGGCTGCTTATATCACAGAAGAGGGAAAAGTGGAAAAAGGATATCTTACTTTGATAATTGAATACACACACACACACACACACACACACACACACACACACACACACATATATATATATATATATATATATATATATATATATAT
>JADRCD010227244.1:0-52808 GCA_019843815.1 Montemys delectorum
ACACACACTCGCACATGTGCGTGCATGCATGCATAATGTCATATCAGGCATTTAAGATCATCAAAAGATCAAGTGGGGAGAATGTTAAATATGAAAAGAATGAGTGACATTTCTGAGCGTGGAATAATGACTTTAATGACTTTACACATCTCTGTCCCCACATCATAAGGTACAAAAGCTGGGAGGGGGCTGAGGAGGGGAACAGAGTATGGAGGTGTCATGTGTAAGAGTGAGATTAGCAGGTGGCAGAGGGAAGAAATGGCAAGATGGAAGGAATTGTCAGTGTGAGTGAGCCATGTGTCACTGTTTCCCAGGATGCCTCCCTGCCATAGAGCAGCACCATCTCTGAGTCCAAGGCTGCAGCAGAAAGGGTGAATGAGCTGTGAGGATAGAGTCATCTTAAGCAGAGTTAGTGTCCTTATTAAAGAGATGACAGTGAGACCCCTCAAGTCTTCATATGAAGACATGACAAGCAGGCACTCTCTTTGAAGCAGCAAGTGGGTCTTCACCAGACACAAATCTGTCAACACCTTGAGATTGGACTTCCAGCATCAGGAACAATGAGAAGTCTCTGCCCTGCATTAGTCACCAAGCCTGTGGCATTTAGTTATAGCAGCAGAAAGACAAAGTACAAGGTCACAGTGGGAGCCATAAAGGCAGACGGACCACACCTCCCAATCCTGGGATGACACTGGAAAGCTGGGACACTGTGCATGGGACTTAGCAGCTTTCAAACTAGAGTTAGCTTTCTCACCCATGAGATGAGCCCCACAGTGTGATTGGAGGGTGACATTAGGTGACCCACACCAGTCTCTTAGCTTGCTCTGATAGTGAATATTGTCACATTGACAGGATCTAGAATCATCTAGGGAACAATCTTGTGACCATGCCTGTGAGTTGTTACCTACATTCGAGTAACTAAATTGGGAAGGCTCACCTTAACTGAGGCAGTTAAGTACCTCAAGGGGTAGCTGGAATCCTGGGTAGAATTAAGGAAAAATCAAGCTAAACACCAGCATCCATTCATTGCTCTCTGATTCCGACTGTGGATGAAATGACATCAACCACCTGTTCGTGCTGCCACCCCACCCCCATCTTCCCACATCCCCCTTCCTCCCATGGCTTGGATGGACTGCGTTCCTTAGAACCTCGAGCCAAAATAAACCCTTCTTTCTTTAAGCTGCCTTTTCCAGGTGCTTTGTCACGACAATCAGGGAAGTAACTAATGTACCTGTTCACAAAAGGAGATTCCCCTTCCCCTCACCTACCTGCTTCCATACACACCAACATCATTCTGAGCCCAGAATCTCATTCAGTGTTTGTTTGCAGACACCCAGGAACTGGGAACAAGGCCCAGTTTCCCTTCACAATGGACTGACTAAGCTGCTCTAGCAGGATGTCTGGAAGGCAGGTGTCCACCTCATCCTGACCTCTTGATGAAGGCCAGGTGAGGCAGGACACTGCTGTGCAAAGGCAACCTCGAGTCTGGGTGGCAGTGACCCGTCACAGCTAAGTTTCCATCACATGTTCTGTTTCCATGACCTTGCCCTCTTCCTTCAACCTGTGAAAACCTTCAACACTCCCAACAACATCAGCGGCTTCTCAGCAAGAAGGTCCCTAACACTTACATGTGGCTGAGTTCCACCAAGGCAAATAGATGGCCTACGAGATACAGAAGGGGAGCCTGAAGAGTCTGCTTTGTTTGCATGTATCGAGCCAACAGGCAGTGGAAACAATAATAGAAATAATGACAGAAAAACTTCCCTGGACCTTCCTGGTGAACCAAGAACGCCACAGGAAACAGCATGTTCAGTCTCACAGTGGCTGTTCGAGATAGGTAATGTTACTATTAGACCCTTTGTACAAGAGGGGAACTCGAGGCTCAGAAAAGTGATGTAACCTGTCAAGGTCACACAGTAAATAAGTGCTATGGGACATCTGGTTTAAAAGCCCATGCTCCAAACCTTGAACAATTTCATGGAGTCATACTAGAGAGAAGGGGCTGGAAGCCAGAATCGGGGAGGTGGGGGTTGCTAAGACCACCTATAAAGTGAGCAGGTCATGGCAGTGCCACCTTAGAATCCCTCCAGAAGAGGAAAAGTGGAGGTCGGAGCTTTGGAGGATACCTCAGATCATTTTCATCATCTCAGCTTGCTTGCAGTTGCTGCAAAGCATCACACGAAGAGAGCCTATGGCTTACACAGGGAGGAAGCCATGGGGTATCCACACCAAGTCCTGCAGCCAGGCTTGGAAAGGTGGCTCTGCAAAGGATCCCCGCTCTATCCATGAGCTAGGACAAGTGACCATAAGCTCTAAGAGGACCTCAGCACTGGGCCGGCAGGACCAAAACAGATGACTGTCCCAGTCCTAATTATGGGCTTTAATGAGAAAATGGCAAAATGGCATCCATCTTGTTCAGTTTTTGTCTCTGGACGTGTGCTGGCAGGCTGGTGCAGCATACGTAGATAAAGAGACAGGTGAACGGTTGAGAGCACGTGCTGCTTTTGCAGAGGACGTAGGCTCAGTTCCCAGACCATACATCAGTGGCTCACAACCTCCTGTGACTCCAGCTCCAGGGGATCCAACACCCTCTCCTGACCTCCACGGACACCTGCTTGCATGGAACACACATACATGCAACCAACCACACACACATACACATAAAATAAACCGTCTTTTTTAAACACATGAACAAAGTGAGTGGGGAGAAGCTGGTGTCTCCAGTTTTGGCACTGGTGGGTTTAGGGGTGAATCACTACGAGCTGTAGGGGTGTTCTGGGTGGCAACATCTGGGTCTCTGAGGCCCACCAAATGTAAATGTTGTTCTTCTATGATATCACAACCAAAATTGCCTCTCAGGACCCCCTCTAATATGTAAAACAAAATCCTCAGCTTGTGCCACTAATTGAAAGAAGGACACCAATATTTATCTATACGTCCAGTGGGCAGGGGCTGTCCCAGCACCAGAAACTTGGAAGGGCAGGAAGGAAGCCGAGCAGCTTGGGAGCTCTGTTGAGAGGGGAAAATAGTGTTGTCCTTGGGTTGGCCTGGGAGAGAGGGTGACACGAACAACTGACCACAGACCACAGGGCAGGCATGAATGGGAGGGTGAGAGGGGATTCAAACCAGGCACCAGCTAGGGGAAGAAAAAAGCCCGAAGCTCAGCAGATTGAACAACAGAAATCCCCATGCAGTTCCTGGACCTTTTGACAAGTGGCCTTACAAAGCTGCCCTCTCTCTCAGCTTTGAGGCCGGCTCAGTGAAGTGTATCCTCCTACCCAGGAGGGCTGTGGATCAAGGTGGTCTTGGCAGATCCTCTCGGAGGAATTAGTTGGTGACATTGAAGCTATAGGACGGCTTTCTTATTAACACACACACACACATACACACACACACACACACACACACACACACACACACACATACACTTGCGAGTCTGCACTTCCCTACACTGATTTGTTTGTTTCTGAAAAACCCTTTCCACCCACACTGAGCTGGGCTACAAGAGATAGGACTGACTCAGCCATTTCCCTGTCTCCAGCATAAAAAGCTCTAAAAAGAATAATTTAAGCTTCTCTGGAGTGAGGTCATTTAATGAATCTTCTCGATGCTAAGAGGTTTTATATGCCTTTTTAAAAACCCTCCCCCAAGCTCAGGGCTATGATATTACCTTGGAGAGCCAAGAGATGAAGTGATACACGTATGCACAGCACACTGGGAGGAAGGAGGTGGTTTCCTTGGCAACAACATCCATGTTCTGGCTTCCCTCTGCTAAATTGGAATATATTGAAATATCTGCTTTGGGCGTCTCTCTCTCTCTCTCTCTCTCTCTCTCTCTCTCTCTCTCTCTCTCTCAGGGAAATGAGTGGTTTTCTTACTCCATAAGCCTACAGCTGGGGAGAGATGTTCTGTGAGTTTGATGCAGCTGAATGGGGCTAAGCAGCCTGGAGGCTGGCAAAAGTCCTCAGCTTGGCTTTGCAAAACCCAAGCCATCCTTCCTTGAGCCAAGGGGAGAAGAAAAAAAGGAGCCAAGGAGGCCTCACCCTTCTGGTCCAGCAGAAAGCAGATGACTCCATCTTAGGCTGCCTGCATACCTGCATCTCTACTGTATTTCCGAGCACACTCAGCTTTATAGATGAGCCTTCAAAATCTGTGCACTATGTCTGCAACGGACAGAGGCTAGAAGGAAAACAGTGGTCTTCAGGTCAGATTTGTTCAAATCTTTGCCATAAGAACACAGCTATCTACCCAAAGCAGCACACAGAGGATGATAGTGTTGTGTCTGTGGACTTGAGTCTTCTGCATGACTTAAGCGTAAGCTCTGTGAGCTCTATAACCTCAGCTTCCTTTTCTGTAAGGTGGATGCAAGCATCCTCCCTCCAGGCTTGCTATGAAGGTCAGGTAAGGGGAGCTGCGCAATCCCTGGCACCTGGGAGACATTCCGTTCTGTTTGCTTCTTCATGCCAAGAAATAAGCAACATTCTGTCTTTCCAATAAGGGAGATTTACCAGAAGGAAGAGCGTCTTGGGGGAGCAGGAGGAACTTCACCCCAAGAGCCCAAGTCTCTTCATTTGCATAGCTTTGTTCCTAGGGGGCTTTTGTAGAGCTCTGATGGCCTAGGCTGGGACAGAGAACAGATTCAGGTATAGCTTGAGAGCCAGCCTCAGAGGGAGGGGGCCAGGCCAGGCCAGGAGCAGGCAGGAGAATGGATAGGAACACTAGCCTTCAGCAGGGCCAAGAAGGACTAACAATGAGAAGTCAAGGTTTGTCGAGGAAGGCCAGCTGTGTATCTCGGGGACATGGCCTGGAGCATGTTCTTTTTTCTCTCTCTCCAAGACTCAGGTTGAATATTTTTAAATTTTTAATTGCATCTATTTTGCGTGGGAGGTGATGATATGTGTCAGAGTGGGTTGCGGGTAGGGGTGGGTGTACATGCTAGAGTATGTGTGTGAAGGTCAGAGGACAACACCAGGAAAGTAGTTTTCTACTTCCATCATGTGGGCCCCAGGAATTGAACTCAGGTCATCAGGCTTGGCAGCAAGTACCTGTGCCCAATGAGCCATCTTGCTTGCCCCGTAAGATTAGAATTTGATTGTCATCATGGCAGTGGAAGAAGATAAGGCTTCTAAGAGGTGGCTAGATTGTCAATGTCAAATGCCCCCAAGAAGAACCTTTAGGAGGCAGGGCCCAGGTGGAGGAAGTGTTTGTCCTTAGTCCAGATGCATTCTCCATTTCCTAGTCAACCACAAAGTGAACTGCTATCTTCCACCCCAGACTCACGTCACCATCAACTAAGCTGCCTTCCTTTCCCTAGCATGATGGACTGAAGGTCCTGAGCTGGGGTACCTGAGCACAGAGCAAGTTCAGATAAGTGTTTTCTCTCTTCAGTTGCTTCAACTGAGTGTTTCACAGCATCATCAAAGTAGCTGAAACAGGAAAATTAATGCCTCTCTCATGGAAATGGGTTCGTTCTCACAAGAATAGGCAGTCGGAAAGTGAGCCTAGCCCAGTGTCTTCTCTATTCTGCATGTGCCACCTTGCTCCCCACATTTGCACCCTGTTATAATGAGCTAAGGCCCTCAACAGATCCTTCTACCTGACCTTTGACTTCCAACTTCTAGAATAGTAAACTCCTTTTCTTTATCAGCTTCCCAGTCCCAAGTATTGTGTTATAGCAACTTAAAATGGACTCAGATGCTAAGCTGTCTAAAGATCCTCACAGCAGATGCCTTATGTAGTGGCTAGTCCTAGTTGTCAACTTGACTATATCTGAAATGAACTACAATCCAGAATTAGAAGGCTCACCTGTGGCCCTAATCTGGAGGCTGAGAGATACAAGTTTCCGATCTGAATCTTGGCATGGAGATCTTGAGGCATAGTGGCTATGAATCCCAGAAGATTAAGATTGGAAGATCTACGAGTTCAAGCAAAGTCATCTGGGGTTAAAGGTGTGGTGGCACACACTTTTAATCTGGGCCAAACCTTTTGCTGGAGACCTATATAAGGACATTGGAAGAAGGAAGGCTCCCTCTGCTTTGCCTGCTTGCCTTGTGGGACTGAGTAACTGCTGGATCCTTGGACTTCCATTCACAGCTGCTGCCGATCATTGTTGGGAGTTGATTGTTGGGAGTTGGACTACAGACTGTAAGTCATCGATAAATTCCTTTACTACATAGAGACTACCATAAGTTCTGTGACTCTAGAGAACCCTGACTAATACACCTTATTATATTTTATCCCAACATTACCTACTTTTCACTCCTAGGACATTCTTCCTTAGAGCCTCTATTAAAATTGATTCAAACACACCAGGATCCAGGATTCCTATATGAAATCCAGATTCCAGAATTAGTCCTAAAGAGGTTGTGGATAGAACTTCATCTCAGTCCTTTTCCCAGTATGAGTGTACAAAAGCTTGGAGGAAAATTCTCCGAGCTGTGTTTGTGGTCTGCAGAGTAACCACCCTTTTCTCCTGTTAGAGAGTAGCCATGTGGTAAGTAAGATGTAAAGATGGGCAGCAGCTTGTGAAATCCCACCACCCGTGCCTCTGTAGCTTCTTTGGGCCATCTTTGAAAAAGAGATTTGCTACTTAGCAGAAGCTCCAAGCAATGGTTCTCAACCTGTGGGTCGTGACCCCTCAGGGGGGGTCTGTATTAGTCAGAGTTCTCTAGAGTTACAGAACTTATGGGTAGTCTATACATAGTAAGGGAATTTTTATGATGACTTATAGTATTTAGTTCAACTCCCCAACAATGGGCAGCTGTGAATGGGAAGTCCAAGAATCTAGTAGTCGCTCAGTCCCACCAGGCTAGCTGTTTTAGCTGCTCTTCTGTAGAAGTAGGTTCCAACAGATGTGCTGGCAAGTAAGTACAGGCAGGTGAAGAAGAGCAAGTCTTCCTCCTTCCAATGTGCTTGTATAGGTCTCCAGCAGAAGGGGTGGCTCAGATTAAAGGTGTGTACCATCATGCCCAGATCTGGGATTTGTTTTGTCCCAGGCTGGCCTTGAACTCAGAGATCTCCTTGCCTCAGTCTCCTGGGATTACAGGCAAGTAAGACCTTGCCTGGGCCTAAGCTTTTCATAGCCCCTATGCCTCAAGAGCTCCACGCCAAGATCCAGGCCAGAAACTTGTGTCTCTCAGCCTCAAGATCTGGATCACAGATGAGACCTCCAATTCTGGATTGTAGTTCCTTCTATATGTAGTCAAGTTGACAACCAGAAATAGTCATTACAGGGTCAAAGGACCTTTTCACAGGAATCAACTAAAACTATTGGGAAATACAGTTGTTTATGTTACAATTCAAAATAATAGCAAATTTAAGGTTATGATGTATCGACAAAAATAACTTCATGGTTGGGGAACCACAATTTGAGGAACTGTATTAAAGGTTAGCAGCATTAGGGAGGTTGAGAGCCACTGCTCTAGATAAAGTTGAAAGAGAACTACACACATGATAATATCCCAAAATTCCTCTACAAAAATTGGCTACTTGTAAATCTCCAGGAAGAAGGATAGTGGCAGAAGGGATATCTGCTCTGCTCTGTGTGTATTCAGATACATTCCAAAGCTAAAATAATAATAATAGTCTAAGAGTTGCATCAGAAGTAATGGGCAATGAGTTGAATCAAACTCAGTATATTTGACACGTCAACATATTTTTAAGATGAGCTATCCAAAACAACAACAAAAAGATATGAAGTTGGAAGGGATATGTGTTAGAGTTGAATGTCTGGGAGTGGGGGTGGGGTATGATTTAGATACACTGTATACACATATGAGATTTTTTTTTAAAGTTCATCATTTTAGAGTATTACAGACTATTCTGTGAATTGTGACTTTAGGGTAATTGACCAATCTACCAAGGAACAAATTTAAATTCTATTCCGGACCTTCTGCAGTACTTCAGAATAAATTATGTGTAGGTTAAATATTAAATTAAAAATAAGCAGAATTAAATAAGAAAAGACTGGGTAAGATGTATCATGCTTTTGAGGTGATGACCAGTATCTTGAATGATCCATCTCACATCCTCTCAGCCGACTCTTAGGCTGTAGTTACTATTGTGGCAATCTTACATACAAGGTGTTATCTGCCAGCATCTCAGCTGCATGATTCATGATTAATTAATTAATTAATTAATTCTCTCTCTCTCTCTCTCTCTCTCTCTCTCTCTCTCTCTCTCACACACACACACTCTCACACACACTCTCTCACACACACACTCTCTCTCTCTCACACACACACACTCTCTCTCACACACACACTCTCTCTCACACACACACACACTCTCTAACACACACATTCTCTCACACACAAACTCTCTCTCACACACACACACACTATCTCTCTCTCTCACACACACACTCTCACACACACATTCTCTGTCTCTCTGTCTCTCTGTCTCTGTCTCTCTGTCTCTCTCTCTCCTTTCCATGCTGGCTCTCCTTTCCCTCCCTCCCTCCTCGTTGCTCTCTCATCATTTCTTGCCTCTAACACAGCTCTAAAGGAAGCCTATAACAGCCTATTCCTCCACCCTGGCCCATCCCACAACCCCAGAAGTGCAGTGGATCCCACAGCCAGAACAATCTTTGAGATACTAAAGACAAAAGCCCAGAAGAGAGTGTCCCTTGTTCCAGCTGCTGGGACCACGCCTTCAGGCACTCCTTGCAAATTCTAAGAGGGCCCCAGCATTCCCTTGTGCAGGCTATCCCCCTTCCCACTTTGTTCTTTCCAGTCCTCCTGTTTCACATCCCAAAATTTGTTCTACCCAAGTCTTGATCTGTCTGGGAAGATGCCTAAGCTTGTATGTGTGGTTAAGATCAAAATATGAAACTGGATTGAGCAAACAAAGAAAAGGGCTGATGACTGCATTTCTCCTTTAAATGTAAAGTTTCTGTATACCAAAATGGTCTTATCTAATGTTCCCATCTGTTCTTGAACAATTTAGTCTAGAAGCTTATGTGGAGGTTCAGCCTCCACACATGGTAGTACAAGAGCCAGGTAGAATCTGGATACAGTGATAGGGGTGAGGGTCAAACCCTGAACACAGCAAAGATGCCCAGAGAAAAAGGGAGGTAGCTCAAGGTGGTGTCAGTGAGCTTTCCATCCCCATGACAGGACACCTAGGAAAATCAGCTGAAGAGAAGGAGAGGTTTACTTTGTCTCGTGGTTTCAGGGGCTCACTGCTTTGGGCCTGTGGCAAGACTATGAACATCATGGTAAGAAGTGGGTAATAGATCAAGCCAGCCAGCAAAGGGAATGGGAAAGCAGCTGAGATCCCCCACATTCCCTGCAGGGGCATGCTTCTAATGACCTAACTTCCTCCACCATGCCCTACCTTCTAAACTGTCCACCGCCTTCTGATGGGGTGAGCGGCTGGCAAACAAGCCTACCACACACGAGACTTATGGGAACATTTCAAATCGAAACTATGATTGTGTCAGAGTCCAGCAGAGTTGGGGTGGGCTCATGAGGGCTGTGGGATGGGCCAGCATGTGGTGCTGCAGTCTGTATAGATTGAAGAACCATCCATAAAAGTGTGTGGAAGTCTGTTGGGACGAGGAAGGGGCTGTGTGCAGAGCAAAGGCAGTGGTAGGAAGATTTTGATCAAATAACTCAGAGTGTTAAACATGACGGGAGGGGAGCCAAGTTTCACACTGGTATACAATAGCAAACAAATGAGAAAGCTGCCTTTTGGTGTATTTGAATGTGGTTTGTGGAGGTGGAGGCAGTGCTGGGAGGACATTGGGTCATCAAGCTTTAATACAGGGGGGCTGGGCTAATCACCATAGTAACTGGTTGTTGTAAAGCAAGTCCACCCTCATACCTGCTACTTTCTCACTTGCCTGAAGGCTTGTCTTCCCTGCTTCTGTCATAAGATGAAGATGGCACAAAGGCTGTGCCAGAAGCCAACAGATGCTGGTGCTGTGTTTTTGGACTTCCAAGCATACCCAACCATAAGCCAAAACGAACCTCTCTTTTCCATAAATCACCCAGCCTTGGATGTTCTGATGTAATGACAGAAAACCAAGAACATGAGGCATTTGTGAGAACTTCACTATTTCCTAATCCACCCCACCACCACCACCACTTTCTACTCTGTCTCTGTACAGAATAGTCTTATCTCAACATGACACAAGCTAACGTTATCTGAGAGGAAAGGACCTCAATTAAGATCAGGCTGTTGGCAAGCCTGTAGGGCATTTTATTAATTAGTGATTGATGGGGACAGCCCTGCCTATAGAGGGTAGTACTGTCCCTGGGCTGTTAGTCCTGAAATCTTTAAGAAAGCAGGCTGAGCAAGTCATAGGAAACAAACTGGTAAGCATTACCCTTCCACAGCCTCTGCATCAGCTCCTGCCTCCAATCCTATCCTCTTTGAGTTCCTGGTCTGACTTTCTTTGATAATAAACAGCAATATGGAAATGTAAGCCAAACAAGTCCTTTCCTCAAGTTGCTTTGGTCATGGTGATTCATCACAGCAATGGAAACCCTAACTATGCTATCATGGAGGGAAGACAGGGAAGGAATTCAAGACAGGAACTAAAGTAGAAGCCATGGAGGAACACTGCTTACCAGTTTGTCCCTTATGGCTTGTTAGGACTGCTTTCTTATACCACTCAGGACCACTTGCCCTGGTATGGTGATAAGCAGCACCCCTTCATGTCCTCTGTGTGAGCTCCGCCTCCAAGTTCCTGCCCTGTTTGAGTTCCTGTCCTGACTTCCTTTGATGGTAAACAGCGCTATTGAAGTATAAGCCAAATAAACCCTTCTCTCCCCAACTTGCTTTTGGCCATGGCATAAAAACAATAGCAATGCTAACTAAGACAGCCTCCATCTTCTATGGATGCATGGATATGGCAACCATCAAGCATGTTTTATCTTCAACTCCACTATGGCAGCCATTACTAATTAATCAAATGCGGTTTAATTAATGTATTATAAAGAATGAATATATATGTCAATGTGCAAATTTGTGCTTGTGTAGATGTGCCTATTGAGAGAACAAAGCACCCCTGACTCTGTAGTAGAAATGAGCACACCTGGGACCCAGATATTGGCTCCAGTATCAGTCACTTTTCTCTTGAGTTGATTAAAATATCATGACCAGTGCAACTCAGAAAAGAAAGGTTTAGGGTTTTACAGTTCAAGAGGGAGAGCTATCTTAGTAGGCAGGCATAAAGACAAGAATCAGGCATGGCGGTGGGACAGCCTACATCTTCAAACCACAACATGAAGCAGAGAGAGAGAAGTAAACATGAGCCAAGACCATAAAAACCAGAATCCTGCCTCGGTGACACACTTTCTCCAGCAAGGCTGTGCCCAGCAAATTTCCCTGAACAATGGCCACTGAGGACCGTGTTCAAACACCTGAGCTTGTGGAGACATTTCTATCCAACTTGAAACAGCTTCTCAACAGCATTCTTTCCTCAAAGGAGCCAAGACGTCTTAGCTTGTTAGAGTGTTCAGGGAATTATGGGTAAAAGATCAAAAGGCCGCAGAGGTCCACAGGGAGGGACTTCCTCAGGCCCAATCTAGGGAAGCTTAAACACACAAACAGGTAGCAATTGTTAACATATTATAATCAACCACAGCAAATGGCAGTTCATGGTTGCATAGATTAAAAAATTACACACATGAACAAATTGAATAGAATTAAAATACAGTCTCAAATTTTCTCTATAAAGTATGTGTTAGTTACAAAAGAAAACAATAACTTTACAGAGAACTCCTTCATCAAGCAATCAAAATTTTGCCCTCCAATACTCGGAAAAATCCAAAATGACCTGGTGGGATACAGTAGAAAGAACCAGGTGGCACTTCTGGTGGCCCTGCCAGATTCAGAAAACCTGAAGTAGCTCACCAGAAACATCTGGGGAAAAAATGAGTGGATAAATGATAAAATTAGCAACCTGGACCCTCCAAAAATATCAAGGTCATCAAAGCCAAATGAAGACCCAAGTCTTGGAGATGAAGGAGACTGAAGAGCAAAGGCAACCAGCTGCAACCCGTGTCGCTGTCCTGGATCCTTCCTCTAGCTGATACATGGTTGAGATGGTCTGCAAGGCTTGTGTGTTTAGCCAAATCTCTGTGGCATCTGAGAAAGGCTGAGACCTATATGCAAAAGTGAATTCCTGCACTTGAAGCTGACATTGTGATTAGGAGGGAGAACATCCTTGTTCACAGGCAGCACACACTATAGTACCCCGAAACGACAGAGTACCTGATCAACTACTAGCTCTTAAGTGAGTCAGGAAAACGGGACGGGGAACAGGTCTTTGTACTGTTTTTGCAAGTTTTCTATAAACTTGAGATTATTTAAAAATAACAGGGAAAACTAAAAATTGTGTCAAACCTTAAAAATACAAACTGAAAAGAAAATGTCAAATATATGATTTTTAAAAAAGGTGTGGCCCCTCAACATATAAATACCACTACTAATTGTCAGCAAAATATCAATACACAAACAAAAATGTCTCAAGGCTTCATCAAACAATGTAAAAAAAAAAAAAAAAACCTTATGTCCAAGAAATATACAAAAAGCTTGCCTTCTCACAACAGAAATACATACATATGCACGCACACACACACACACACACACACACACACGCACACACACGCACACACACATACACACACGCACACACACACACATTCACACACACGCACACACACATACACACACACATGCGCACACACACATACACACACACATGCGCGCGCACACACACACACACGCACACACACATACACACACACGCGTGCACACACACACACGCACCCACACATATACACACACACGTGCGCGCACACACACACACACACACACACACACACACACACCCCAAAATTACATCCCCATATCCATTGCTCTTGAATGTATATTCACAAACACCGATTGCAGTGTGGCTTGTAGAGAGGAACCACTTAATTTTGCAACACTAAGGCATCAGATAAATTAACCCCAATACATTCCAAAAAGAGAGACTACTATGGCAACCATTAAAAACCATTTAATCAAATGTTATTTAACGACAGCTGTGCATATAAACATCATTCTGTTAGCACCAATACTCAAATTCTGGGATCTCTAAGCTCCCACCTGCCACATAGTGTTAAAGCTTCTCTCCAAAAGTCTCTCCTAGCTGTTCCTGGGAGATGTGACAGGTGCCCTCCTCAAAGCAAGCATGGCAATGTCCCTGTGGGGAACAGGAGCTGTTCTTGGAGGGAGTTTGGGGAACTGGCCATTGCTCTGGTGGGGTGGGTTCTGTCCCCTTCCAGATTGCTTCTTGGCTCTCATTCCACAGTTCCACACGGGCGTTGGGTCTAGTAATGACTTCAGCCAGTTTGGAACTGGACCCTGTCATGAGTCTTCCAGAGCAGAGCATCTGGCTGTATCCTCTGCTGACTGTGTAGTCAGTCTCTGCACCATCTTGTCTCCACTGGGGCCCAAATGTAGTTCTTCAGACCAGATGAAAGTGTCTCTCCTCTTGCCTGCCCTATGTACCCCAGAAAAACAAGTCTCTAAAATCTTCCCCTTCCATTTCAAGCACAAAAGAGGGAAAATGTCCCCTGATATAGATACCTACTGGTGGTGGAGAAGGAGAAAAAGAAACGGGTCTCCCCTTGAAATATAATGTAGTTCCAGCCATCTCTGACCTGTATACATGGAGGAAGGGAATCACAGACACAAATAAACAAGCATTAATTATTCCACAAAGTCCAGAATGGTATATACCAAAAGATCACCTCTGCTTGGCTCCAAGGGGTAAAATAATAAATGACTTTTTTCCCTGGTGTTTTATTAAGATGCCTTGCTTTTAAACTGTTAGGTAGTTATCAGAGGGCCAAATGCCCACCATAAGATATTTATGAGATAAAATAAGACCACTTATAGCTTATCCATACACCTGCATGCCCTATATTGAGTTTGGCCACCCTTCTAGGTCCCTTTAAGCTTTCCCCCAACAATTCTCCCTAAGAACCACATCCCTAAACACTACCATCCCAAATTTTGACTTTCCATAACTCAAGGCCATTCTTTTTCCATCCTGAGACTGGTTCTTCCCCTCAGCATGATGGTCCTGAGGCAACTCACCCACTGTCTGAGGCATGGGATGAACAGTTTGCTCTTCCATTCTGCTGTGATGAGCATGTGGATTGAATTCTTCTATCTCTCTCCCTACCTGGAATGATGCAGGGACTTTCTCATTCATGTCCCCCTGGAGCACCTCCAGTAACTTTCTAGATGCTTCTAGAAAGGATCTATGGCTCACACCAGCGTGAGAGCATCCCTAGCTTTTCTAGGCAGAGATAAATTGTCTTTCATAGATACAGGCCCATGGAGTGCACCTTCTGCAGTGTTTAGGGCAGAAGATGTGGGTCTACCTAAAAGGTTCCAAATGAAGGTCATACCTACCTTCAAAAGCTCCCCTGGACATATCTGCCTAGGCTACTGGAGCTCCCATGAGATCTGTGGCATGGTTCTTCCTAGACACTACTTTCCTGAAGTTCAAGGGTATTTGAGAACAGCCTAAAGTGCCCCCTGTGGTCACAGATGCTGCTGTGGCTCACAGGCTCTGGGGTCTCTGAGAGATGTTCTTACTTGAGTCTCATGCTCTCTGGAGCCAGAGAAGCCTCTCAGAAGCCCCTGGGGAGCTCTATGGACACAGGAGAGTTACATTATGGCTCATTCCTTTCCTTTACTTACCATGTGACACCCCCCTCCCCAGGGATCTCTGGGATGAATAAAAGACACTTTTATTCATCTCAGGGGTCCCCTCCATCTTTGAGAGCTGCATGACCTGAGGACCATTCTACCCACATTCTGGTTCTTCATCAAAACCCACCCTAATACCTGACAAAATCTGTAGATTAAAATGGGATCGTATCTCTGTCAGCCTCAGGCCAGTAATGAACACTGGGTCCTCTGCAGCCTGCCTCAGCCTGATTCCTCCAAGCTATTTCCTGCTGGGTGCTCAATGATCAGGGCTCCTAACAAAGGACCTAGGGGGCCCTTCCATCCTTTACTCCTTCCTTACCATACAGAAGAATGAAATCATCAAACCTGGATCTGGATCTGAATCCTGGCTTATTTGCTTTTTCAAACTGTGGGAATGAATCTCTTGCTTAACCAAAGGTTCCATTAACACAACATCAAAGCTACTACCATTCTGACCTGTTGGGACTTCTCAAAGAGATCATGCCAATGCCTGGCATGTAGACCAGGCCCAGTAAATAACTGCTATAAAATCAGTCTCCTTTTGGAAGGAACAGGGACACCGCAGGTCCCTAGGTTAGCCTAAAATTGGAGAATTCAGCTCCTTGCATTTTATGACTTCTCTAAGAGAGTGGATTTTCTGAAACTTCAGCCGTTGGAGTAAAGGGAGATAGAGACTCAAACAGGAACATAGGAGGCCCTGGTGCTAGCCAAAGAGGTAGTTCCCCTACTTCCTCTTCCAATGGCCTGTGATGTACAGTTCAACCAGATTAGATAGGCCTAACCCTGACCCTGTGCTATCTTCTCTTAATGTACTGATCACAGTCAACTGTGCAATAGTTTGGTGCATGGATCTGGGAATGCATGAACGCTGATACACCTGGCTGCCTCTTGTTTATCCTGTGTGAACATCTGAGCATAGGAATTGAGTTAGGTTCATGCCTCAGTCTGCCAGAAATCTCAACAGGAAGTTTACACATGATCACATTCAACAAACACAAGGCATTCAGCAACTATCATCAACATCGATCAAATACCTCTTTTCTGAAAGACAACAACTTGGAAAGGCCTTGAACTATCAAAAAGTGCTGCCCTTGGGCACTTTGTAAGTCATTGGAGAAGGCCAAGCCAAAGTCAACCAGGAAACCATCCAGAGTGTGAGGATTCTAGAAAAACACATCAGTCTGAACAAAACAGAGGCGGGGAGGTATATCCTGTGACCAGCACAGTCAACTTCCTGGAACATTGGCCTACATGGAGCAGCTTTATGTGATGAGACCAGAGAAGTGTGCTGAGGCCCACCGAGCATATCCAAGGCATGACTGCTGCCAGACAATGGAAGGCTGTGGAAGGGCTTGTATTTTAGAAGAATCACTCTAGACTTTTGAAAGGTAAAGTTAAAAATTAGACAGTCAATCTAGGAAGTCTAAATAATAACGTATGAACTACAGGATTTTTCAAAAGAATAAAACAAAAGACACACAGGGAAATCATCCAATAAGTATTTCAGGTAAGCTTTTTCTGAATCACAGGGCACAAATTTCTAAACCTAATGTTCCATCAGGTAGGCAGTGCTGCACGTGTACATGGATCTTGACCACAGCACAGCAAGATCAGTGATTGTGGTGATGGTAGAAGCACCAAGAAATTAAGCACCATACGAAGAATCCAGAAGCACAGTGACATCGGCTTCTTTACAAATTAGTGCTTCTGGGGAGAAAAAACAAAAGACAATGGTGAAAACCGTTCATATCGTGGAGAAAAATAGAATGCTTTCTTGTAGAACTCAACCCTGAATTCTACACCCAAGCAAAAGAACTAAACATCTTGTACAGAAAGTTGCCCCACCCCATGCATCCATTTTGAGAAGGTATGGAAGGATGAGCCCTACCAAAAACAAAGCTATAAGCACAAAGCAAAATGAGACAGAAGAGGCAGGAAACTCTGACAAAGAGAATATCCTAAGAGGTTTTATCTTAGTTTTCTATTGTTGTAAAAACACAATCATAACTACAGCAACTTATAGAAGAAAGCCGATAGGACCCACGGTCACCATGGTGAGGGGCAGAGCAGCAGGCAGGCAGGCAGGCACGGTACTAGAGCCATAGCTGAGAATTTACATCTGATCCATAGCAGGAGGCAGAAATGGAAGCAGAGAGAGCTAGCTGGAAATGACACAGGCTTTTGAAACCTCAGCGCCTGCCCCCAGTAACACACCTCCTCCAAGGGGGATGCACCTCCTAGTCCTCCCAAACACATCCAGCAACTGAAGACCAAATACTCAAGTCTAGGAGCCTACAGGGACCATACTGATTCAAACCAACACAGGTTGGCTGGAAGGGAGCTTCAGAAAGAGACTGTCCAGGTATCCAGGGTCCCTGGTAAGCACGGTCTCTGACAGCACAATGTTGGGAGGTTCTAGGAGGCTCTTCACATAAGGTAGCTAATGGCAGCATCACAACAACCAGCAGAGACTTTGGAGCTTAATTGGGAACACAAATTCAATGGGCAAACAGGCAAAGAGCAGAGATAGTTTTGGGCCCTAAAGAGGACAAAAAGTCACGAGGAAAGGAAAACCGTATTGTTTGTCTCTTTAAGCTCTATGCATGTGTAACTTTGATATGCAAACAGAAAATTTATTTCTACCAATATACCCAGAGTCCTCCTTCCCCCCAACACTACCATTTTGAAGTGCCCAGAGGAGGAACCAAAGCCCAAGTACCTATCCCACACACCCTAAACACTCCAAGAAGGCACTTTGCCTTTAAGAGATGGGAACTACTGAGACCAGAGATGGAGCTGGAAGAGACTATAAATTTGCAAAGAGACTTTTAAGGCTGAAAGAGAGAAACATGGTAATTAGTGCTTTGGACAGAGAATAGATTCAGCCTCTCTCCCACGCAGCCTTAGGAATTGAGTGTGTGGAATGGAAATGGCAGCCTGGAGAGCCCATCAGCTCACCTTAATTTCACTTTTTGTCTTATGTGATTTAAATTATTCAGTAACTTTGAAAACCAGCTGTACTGACTTCATAAGATCAGAGTAGCCCAGCTCACAGGGTGCCAAGTTCAAATCTTCCACATGGACTGAGGTAAGAGCCTCTGAGTTCCTGTGCCGTGAAGACTAGAGATTTGTGCCAATGACGTCATTCCTGGGCCCCAGTTCTAGCTCACTCCTTTCCCACCTCATTCTGCTGCCTAAGGACCCCTCTTTCTCTCTCTCTCTCTCTCTTAACATGGCTGACATACAGCCACATATAGAGTTCATAGTACAGGGAGAACAAAGCCAGGGTGAGGTGGAGAAAAATCAGCAAGGGAAGGCACTGATATCCCAGGTTCCAGAAACTTCTTGCTGCAGCCCAGACACCAGTGTTTGTATTCCCCATTCATAAGGCCTCATGAGGTAGGGACTACCATTACACCCATTTCACAGATGTAACAATGAAAGCACAAGCTCAAAAGGAAGCTGCCTAAGGCCCCGCAGCTCATAGGCAGGAAATCTAGAATCTGAACTAAAGTCTCCCTGGCCACACAGGTCACTTTACTCATTTGCTCTTGAGAACCCCCTCTGAGTGGACCTAAGGCTGACCCAAGAGATTTAAGAGGGGTAAACGGAGGACACTCCCTTAAAAGGGTACCTCCAGAGGACAGTTATGTCCATGAGACAGTGTCCCATCATACCAAAGAGAGCTTCTCAAAGAGGACTGTGAGCATAGGCTTTGGCATGATGGAGCTGTCAGGGGTCACCTGTCCCTCCACGTTGGGACCAACTGGGAAAGAACATATATGAGGGTGCAGGAAGCCATGGGTCAAATCCCAGACAGGCATAGCTATTGTGAGCAGTCTCTGGGTACAGAGATCCTAAGAGGGTATGGGATGTGTGGGAAGCATGTACCATGTGTGCCAGGAGGGAGTTCTATGTAAGGGTGCATGATTCTTAACATACAAACTGATAAAAGGTACCATGCCAGCAACTCAGCTTAGGGAGGGATCTGGGGTCAGCAGTGGGGCCATGCTCTGCTCCTGCTTCCTCAAGCATTCCATTACCACCCACAGCCATCTGCAAAATTGAGATGGAAGCAGCCCCTTGGCCCATTATGGAGTAATTGAACGGCATTATGATTTGAATGTAAAATGTCTCCCCATAGGGTCATGCATTTGAACACCTGGTCCCCACCTGGTAGCACTGTTTGAGAAAGTTGTCGAACCTTTAGGAAGTGAAGCTTTATTGGAGAAAGTGAACCATCAGGGTGCAAACCTGGTGACCACTCCTACATTCCTGGTGACTCCGCTTCCTGACTATATAAGCAATGTGCCAACTGCTTCCTGTCCTGCTTGCAATGCCTTTCCCACCATGATGGACTGTGTCCCTTTATAACTGTAAGACAAAATAAACATTTCTTCCCCCTAACTTGCTGCTCATCAAGTAATGGATACAGGAGGACCACATGGAGAAGCCAGAACACAGAGCAATCAAGAATATGCCCAAGGTCCCAGAGCCTGCAGTCAGGCTTTCTTTCGCTGCACTGTCTTCCTTTGAAGCCAGTTCCTTCTTCCATGGTGGTTCCATCATGGTTGGCAACTGTGTTTGCATTCCCAGTGACAGAGAGGAACTGGGTATTCCAGATGATAGAAGAAGAATGGAGACTGAATTTGGGGGCCCAAACAACTCATCCAGAACCCTTGACAATAAGGAGTGTCCAACCTACAACCTTTAGGTGCATGTGACCCAAGGGATCAAGGACCCAACACAAAACAGTCAACTTACTTAAACATTGTGGGGTATTATTTGCTCTTAGCTTGTTCTTGTTAGCTGAATTTCAGAGTTCTCATGCATGAGCTTTGTAAACAATAACATCATTTTGCAACTCAAAAGGACGGACACACCTGAATGCTAGCCCAAGCTTGTGCCAAGCCTGAATTTTGAGAATATTGCAGGCTGGTAAAAAAGGGGCTGATCTTTAATTTGGAAGTCACTCTTCCCTCCCACCTTCCACTGTGACCTTACACATGGGTCTCAGTTTAAAACCTGAAAAAAAAATTAATCGCATCCACTCTAAGTGGTTTAGCCTCTCAGGAATATGTGCAAAAGCCCTATTAGCTAGCAGACTTGAAAAATACAACAACAAAAATACAACTGCCGTGTCACATGCACATCCTGAAATAAAGACTGATGTGTCACCAATGTTATGAAACCATTCTTGGGAAAAGCTGAAGGGAATAAAGAAAGCAAGCTGGGCCTGTAACATCCCATCCAGTTTCAGACCTGCAGAGCACTCTAGAAATGATCGTGCAAACATTGATTGAGTTTGCCTGCCTTTCCTCCTTATGCACTACTGGTCACTAGCTGAAGCCACTTGGGGGCACTTCCAGCACTTGCAGCACTGAGAAAGAGCAGCTGTCAGAGCCTGAAAATGTCCCTGAAAAAAAAAAGTAGCCTTATGCTCTACAAGAGGAGAGCCAAGGGTATGTGAGCAGGGAACTGACACTCAGTGCATATGGTATCCCTTTAATTAGCATTCATCCTGATATAAAGGGACTGCTAGTACAGTCACAATATTAGCATGACTAGTCTACCATTCCCTGTGCTCAGTTATCACCAACTTCTCACAGGGCCCTCATGCTATGGACTCTGACGACCATGGATGTCTCTAGCACTGGTGTCCAGATGGAATGACAAAACACACAATGCACAATGCTGGTGGAGTGGTAGCCCATGTACACACTGAAATGGAGACAGTGGTGGTGGTGGTGGTAGAGATGGGAGATGCAGCCACGGTGGTAGAACTGATCATAGTGATCATTTGGGAGTAGAGATGCTGGCAGTGAATGTTGGTTGGGGGGTGAATGTAGAGGGAGGGTGCTGATGGTTAGAGTTAGAGCAGGTGGGAGATGATGGTGGAGAAGTGGCTGGCTTGGGTGGAGGCAGAGGGAGCAGAGGTGGTGGTGGTCATGGTAATGGCAGCCATGGAGGGGGTGACAGTCATGGCGGGAATGGTTGTGGAAAGAGAAGCAATGGAGAAGGTGATGGTGGAAACAATTGTGACGCAGGTACTTTTTGCATGGTAAAGGTGGTAGAGGTGAGAGTGGGGATGATTAGAGTAGCAGTGGCAATGAAGCTGATGAAGATGGTGGACACGATGGTAGTAGAGACCATCAGAGGGATGGCAGTGACGGCTGAGGTACTAATAAGGTGATACTATTACTGTTATGACAATAATGGTTGTATCCATGGTAGTATCAGTTTGGCAGATATGGTACAGGTGATGATGATGATGATGATGATGATGATGATGATGATGATGATGACGACGATGACGGAGGTGATGAGGCAATCAAGCACAGAAGTGATGGTAAGGGTAGAGGTAGAGGTGATGGTGACGGCAAGGAGGTAATGGAGGTAATGGTAGTAGTAGGGTATAGTGAAGGAAGGCAATAACGACCATGATGGTGATGGTGGTAGCATGGTGGAGGTGATGTAGTTAGAGACGGTGTTGACCATGGTGATGGTGGTGGTAGTATGGTGAGATAGAGGTGGAGGTTGTAGAGTTAGAGAAGGTGATGGCCATGGAATTGGCATGGTAGTATGGTAAAGGTAGTAAAGCCAGAGAAAATGTTGACTATGGTAATGTTGGAAGTGGAGGAGGTAGAGCTGGTGACGGTGATAATGGTGGTGATGGTGTGATAGTTGTGGTAGTATGGTGGAAGTGGAGGTGGTAGGGCTGATGAAGGTAATGATGGTGGTTATGGTGGTGGTGGTGGTGGTGGTGGTGGTGGTGGTGGTGGTGGTGGTTACGGTGGTGGTGGCGGTGGTGGTGGTGGTGTGGTGCTGGGGTGGTGGTGATGGGAATGTGGCATGTGATGCTAGGGATGCTGTTTAGCAGTGGTCACACTGCTGTCATTGGTGATGAATGACAGTGACTTGCCCAGAAGGCAGCAGTACTCATCCTGTCTCCTAGAAACATCACACAACCAAGCCCTCTGAGAGACTCATCTGGAATGAAAACACAGTCAGGTCCAACTCTGTGCAGAGTTGGGGATGAGGATGGCAGAGCGAGCAGACTGCAAGCAAGCAAGTCAGTCACACCATATTCCGGTAACAGTGTGGAGCTGCTTGTTAGCAGAGATCTGCTTTCCAATGGCAAATAATAAAATTATGCTTTTTGTGCGGCTAATGAAATGCAAATTGAAGCTGGATGCGCGTTAATGCAAAGAGTTGAATATCCATTTAATCAGCTCCTCCCTGCAGGGGCCAATGATAAAAATGACAGAGGAATTGCATTGCTAATTCCGGGCCTGTCACTTCTTATACATCCTTACCTTGTAAACCCACCACTCCTGTGGCTGACACCTGCCTGAAGGGCCCAAGGTTTATGTTGTTCAGGGAGTCTTGGGAATTCCTCTGGGAGTGGGGAGAAGGGGCTGGCATGAGGGAGGGAGACCTGGAGGGAGAAAATGAGTAGATAGAATCTTTCCTGTAGTGCCAAAATAAATTGTCCCCATCCCTCCTTCACCCCCAGTAGGCAGCCTATGTCCCCTGGGACTTGTGGTATAACAGTGGACCCCCTCATTCCTATAGTAAAAATCAAAATTCAGTGGCATGACACTAGCAACCCACGTGTTCCAACTTTGTTCTGTGCCAGGTGTTGAGCTGGGTGATGTACCTGTGTTCACCATTCATTCAGCATCTATGGGATGTATCCATGGGTGAATCTATGAGTTGAGTGATATACCTGTGTTCATCATTCATTCAGCGTCCATGAGCTAGGTATCGCCATTCCCAGACAAGGAAACTGAGATTCAAAAAGAAGGACAGACAACCAGGAAGAGACCTGAACTGAGATAGTGTGACTACCAGCCCTATTCTTAACTATATTTGCATGGGGAAGATGAAACTAATCTACAACTGGTCAACCACTGCCCTCCATCCAGTCTAGAGGAGGAGCTGAAAGGGGAGAGAGTTGATGAAGAGCCCAGGAGGGAGTAGAAAGAGAGGTCAGTGTTCAACTCTTCACAGATCCTAGTACAACCAAAGCAACGACTGTAGGTCAGAGTCTCAGGAAGGGGAGGGTGCTCTGGGCAGGGGCTGAAGCCTTCAGATTGGAACAGGAGATCTTGAATGCCAGGCTCAGGTGGAAGGACTTCATGATGTAGTTTGTCAGTTGTGCATTTAGTCAGTCCAGGAGAAAAGACAATCAATATTGACTTGTGATGCCAGGGACAGCAAGGAGGACAGGTTAAGCTATGGAACATCAAGAGAGCCTGCTACATAGCAGTGAAGGAGGTAAAGAGCTAGAGGAAGCCCATCTAGATATCTTGTCTGAGCCACTCTCACATAGGCAAAAGCAACAGGTGCAGCACCAAGGCACTCAAACCCTCAGAGTTCTCTCCTCCAACACCATCCAACCCCCAAGAGAAGCCCTGGTAGGCTCTGGTGGGCTCCACCCTTTTCTGCAAGCACACCCGAATGGCAGTGGCAATGTGCAAGTATCAAGCCTTCCTTGGTGAGGTCATATGGGGGGGGGGGGGGAGGCAAGCATCCTAATGAGCAGCATGTGTTACTTTTGCAGAGCCTCTGCTTTGATAGCCTGTCTCAGGACTCTGCTAGAGCCTGACAAGATCCTTTCCAACCTTGACATGACTGCTGTTCAGACAACATTGACTTCTTGCAGGTTTTTGATGGAACACCACTGAGAATGTACCAGCTCCAAGCTCTCTTGTAAACAGCTCCCAGAACCTATGTAAAAAATTTAAGAGCTCACATCTATAATCACTAGGGAGGCAGAGACAGGAGGCTTTCATGAGGCAAGCTGGCCAGCCAGTCTAGCAGATTCAGTAAACTCCAGGTTCACTGATAGACCCTGACTCAAAAATAAAATGAAGAGTTATTGTGCTGACGAGTTTGTACGTCAGCTTGACACAGCTAGGTTCATCTGAAAGGATGGAACATCAATTGAAAAAATGCCTCCATAAGACCTGTCTGTGGATAAGCCTGTAGAGCATTTTCTTAATTGGTGATTGGTGTAGGATGGCCCAGCCCCTTGTGAGCTATGCCATTCCTGGTCTTGAGTACTATAAGAAAGCAGACTGAGCTAGACATGGAGAACAAGCCAGTAAGCAGCACTCTTCTATGGCCTCTGTATCAGCTCCTAGTTCCAGTTTCTTGTCCTGTGTGTGTTCCTGCCTTGACTGCCTATTGATGAACTCTGTGGTAGTCCATATGAACATGGACTCATAAGCATATACTTTTGAATACTTAATCCTCAGTTGGTGAAACTGTTTGGGAACGGTTGGGAGGTGTGGCCTCTTTGGAGGAAGTGTGTCACTGGGGGCAGGCTTTGAGCTTTCAAAAACCCATGGCACTCCCAGTTAGCTTTCTCACTCTGACCCCTGCTCTCAGCTCTGCTCTAGCACCATGCCTGCCTACCTTCCTCCAAGTTCCCTGCCAAGGGAACTCACCATGGACTCACCATCTGAAGCTATAAGTTCCAATAAACTCTCTCTTCTATACATTACCTTGGTCAAGGTGTCCCTTCCCAGCAATGGAAAAGTAACTAAGACGCACTGTGATGTGGAAGTGTAAGGAAAATAAACCCCTTCTTCCCTGAGTGGCTTTTGGTAGTGGTGTGTCATCACAGCAATAGAAAACCAAGGCAGTGATGGAAGCAAACACTCAATTTTGTTCCGTGGCCTGTACACATGTATATATTTTCATGTTTAACTCCATACTCACACACTATAAAAATTGAAAAGAAAAAATAAATCTCAGTATTTACCTAAGGATTCCTTTGGTAGAGAAGGTTGATCCAGGCACATGGACATGGTCACTTTGAGTTTTGACTTTGAAGAAGAGGGGTCCTGTTTCACTTCCCACTGTCACCCAGATCCCACATGCCCATTAGGATTCCAATCCCACACCAGGGCCTTCCCTCCCAGGGCACACAAAAGACCAACTCTCTTTTTAGATAGAGTTTACTCTATCTAAACTGGGGAAACTGAGAGCAAAGACAGCTCTATGTAGAGGTTCCAGCCCATACCTGAGAAGACCTTAGTAATACCCAGCTCCCCACCCACTGTTCCCATCTCCAAGGGCAGCCATATGGTGGCACCAACCCCAGACTCACTCCAGAATCAGCCTCCAGACATGATGACCTTTAAGGTCCAGCATGGGAATACTGATTCTTGGATTCTAAATCGGGATTCCCGGCCCTGAATCTAGGTGGAAAGTGCTAGATGTGAACCTATACCCCATGGCCTGCTCCCCTACTAGTGAGCCTCACCCTTGGGGCCTGTGTTCATCACTCCTTAGGGTCAAAGAGGCAGTGCCAGTTTGAGAGTCACTGCTGAGAAATATATGGAGAGCTAGTCACTTCCTCCTTGGGGCCAGAAGGGGCCAGTCAGTGCTAGTTTATGAGAGTCATGGCTGAGAAACATGTAGAGAGCCAGTCACTTCCTCCCAGAAGATCTTGCATTTAAGGTTGTCCTTTATGTGACTGAATAGTAGGATCAAAATGGTATCAACAAAGGCAGTCAAGAAATGGAGGGAAAAAAATCACTAAAGTTTTGAACGTAGATATTTGTCAACTTTCTATCACAATAAAGAACTGTAAGATAATTAACTGATAGAGAGAAAATGGTTTCATTGGCTCACAGGTGTGAATGCTCCAAACCATGGTCAGTTGATGAATATAGTAGCTTGGGCCTATAGTGAACAGCCTGGAAGAAGGAGGAGAAGGAGGAGGAGGAAGAGAAGAGAAGGAAGAGGAGGAAGAATAGGAAGATGAGAAGAGGAAGATGAGGAGTAAAAGGAGAAGGAGAAAGAGGAGGAAGAAGATGAAGAGGAGGAGGAGGAGAAGAAGGAGAAGAGGGGTAGGTCCCATAATCAACTTTGAAAGCGCACTTCCAGTCAGTCCCTACATCTTCAAGATTTCCGCCTCCTAAAAGACCCCTTTCTGGGCACCAATTTTTTAATGCATAGGCCTTTGAGACATATTCAACACTCAGACTGTAGCCCAGGGCTTCTATCTCAACATATTATATTCTAGATCTTCACCTGGGATAGGTTCTCATAAAGATAAGACAGCCCAGAGAAGCTGAAGTTAAGAAAGAAGGCAGAGGCGGGGACTTGACCATGTAAGTTAGTGGAAAAAAGTTTCCTGTTAAGAACAGGACTACAGAAAGCAATGCGCTGCATGCCTAACCAGCAGATTCCACAGCCGTGTTTGCAGTGCAATATTCTTCCACGATGCAAAGCTACATGCCTCTTATTACAAAGTAAACAGCTCAGTGCAACATGTGCCCACGGTGCAGAGGACATACAGATGATTTCACTGAGGACTTGAGTGTTCATATGCAAGTTTCTTTTCATTTAATTAGTGATCTATAGAACGTGGCTGCCTTAGGAGAAGTTTCTGGAGGAACGAAAGTGAGCAAAGCTGTTGGCACACAGAAGTCACTTGGTTATATCTCAGATCTCATAGGATTCAGATCATCATGGACAATGGTTGTGTAGGAGAGAATCATAATCTTGGGGAACTTCCAGACATTCTGCTAAGGGTGGTAGGTCAAACTCACCCCACGCAACCAGGATGAACCTCAACTGTCTGGTCTCATCAAAACCCAGGATGCTGCATCACTAAAATAATCTTTGAGCTAGCTGAGTTTGGGGTGGCGTTGTCTTTGTTTAGGCTGTTTGTTTTGAGTGGTATCATTATTTTATTTTTAAATTACCTATAATGCACCCTTTAAAATTCCCTAATTATGGATAGAATAAATACATAATTGCAGACTTTAAAAAAAACACATATTATCTACTCAATACTGCATAATTATGGTCTTTTCCATGAAATGTATTATTTCCTGGTTGGTCCATAATCACTCTTTTGAAGCCAGCTGGGGAAGGCCAAGTTTCTTCTCAGATTTAGTTCACAGGTCATTGGGCACGACCAATGAGGCAGCTTAGAGTTAAGGCTAAGGGATAGTGAAGCCCAGCAGGCCTTCACACACAAGAAACTCAAGGTCCAGTTGCTGAGCAGTCGTATCAGTGCCCTCTGGATACTGGTGTAGCTGAAGATAGGTGGCATTTGGAACAGAGGGTGGAGTCTCCTGTGTTTTTCAGTTCTTCCAATAACTGGCCCAGTGGATCAGAGATCATGGGTTCAGTCTTAGGGATAGATCACTACACTCTGCACTTGGACGAGAATCTTACTTTGGGTTCTATCCAAATCAGCTGATGAATCTAGAACTAGGGGTAGATGATCTCAGGGAATACAGAGTAGGATGTGGGAAATTAAGATGGGGAGGAGGGAATAGCCATGGAGTGTGCTTTTATGGGCAAGACTGCAGACTATGGCATATACCTAGGGATCACCCCCTATCAGCCAAGCATTGGAGTGAGTAGTCACCCACTCCTGCACTTACTGCTGTGGGAACAGTGATCTTGGGCTGCTCTGTGCACAGGTCACTTGATGCAGGAATCTACTAAAGACTCATCGCCCAGCAGCAAAGTAGACCTCTAAGAAGGCCCAAAGGACAATGGAGGACACCTGCTGATGACTGCTGCACTCTCTCTGTCACCTCAACTTTCTTGTGGAAGTGAGGAAGATGCAAATAGACTTGCAGGAGGGAGAGAGAAGGCTAGTAAGCAGGACTTCCCAACAAATTAACAGAAGCTATTGTATCTGCAGGTGACAGAGGACAGGGACACAGCTTTGCCCTGGACTGCTCTCTTCTAGGCATTCTTCAAAGTATCCCTTGGAGATTCGGGGACAAGCAGCACCAACCAGATGAGCCAACTATTGTCTAAGCACCACAGAGGCTTACCTGGCATGATAGCTGATCATTTGTCATGTGACTGTGACCTCACACCATCATCTCTAGTCAAGGTCATACCTCATACCCACTCCTCTTGTGCCTCACTATGGCCCCCCATGTTAGTCCACATATAAATGGCTTCAGGAAGAGTAAGATGGATTAGGCTCAAGTGACTGTGGCAAACCCATCCCCTTTCCAAAGGTTAGTTTGGGCATTTGATCTGTTTCTAGTCAACCAAATTACAAGAATATCATTTCAGAAAAATGTCCTCTCCATGGTCAAATGCTTACTTAGCATGATCTTGGTTCAATTCCTACTGTGACAAAAAAATAGATAACAAGGAAAAGAAAAATTTCCCCTCTCTTAAAAAAAAAAAAAAAAAAAAAAAGAGTGGTTCTTTCTTCTGACTTTGCACACTGTTGTAGGAGGAGTGATGTTTGGTGCAGTAGCAGCCTTTATACGTTGTGAGGGCAGAAATCTGAGGATGCAGTCGCTATATTATCTGAGGCAGGGCAGTCCATATGGGGGGGGAGGGGGAAATGGCAGTGTTTTTCTTAACTCACAGAGCCGCTACATTAATGATTTCCAGAAACATCAGAGCCAGGGAATAAATAACAGTTAATACTCATGAAGCATTCTCCCTCAGTCTGGTTTCAGCTCTGAACTCTATAACCATGGTGGTCTGAACTCAGTGACCACCTTTTCTGTACTTAGCCCTTGCAAAAAAAATAAAATATTCTTATGCTTGAAGTCATGTGACTTGGTCCTTGTGTCACATGCAGCTGGGAATATTCCAGGCAATGCACATAGCTGGAAGGAGCAAAGGAAAAGATTAAATGCAGGGAGCTCTTACAGGTGCCAGATGGGCCTCAGGGAGGTGGTGGTACCCAGATGCTGGTCTCTCATGTCTTCCACTGGCTGTACCTATTCCATGGTTTGCAAATGCAACCAGCCTGGTACTGCTGTCATGTTGAGTGCAGAGTTACTTTGAGCCAAAGCTTAAGCACAACACTTCTTTAGAGCCTAGTCTACAGGGAAAGTACCAACCCATCTGTTAGGATACCATAATAATTCTGCATGGCATTTGTTAAGTCCTGTCCCATGCCACCTCCAAGCTGTAAGTAAGCCGCAGGCCACTTTCACTTAATCTTCACCACAAGATCACTATCGTTACCCAAACAAAAAACATTAAGTTCGGATGATGACTAAGTAACATTAATAATTACCAAGTATCAAACCCGAGGCCTCAAGATCATACGTGGAATCAAGCTTCAAATTCCATAAAGTGACTCCAAGCAGGGGTAGGGATCTGTAGAGTAAAAACAAGTCCAACCTGAGAATCAGCTGCGACTCACCAAGAAATGGTCAGGGACCCTGAGCCCAAGCTGATGGCCTTTGCTACAGGAAGGAAAGATGAGCTGGGCACCTACTAGGGCAGCTGCCTGCTGGAGGGCCAAGCTCTTCATTTGGGGAATGGGCAACAGAGCAGAGATGGGCAAAGCAAAACTGTAGATAGGTGGATCACCGAGATCTCAATTCAGAAAAAGAGCTAAGGATTTGAGGGCTCTTGAATTCCACAGCAAATTGTCTAAGTTCTCCCTCAAGCCACATTTCCTATTCATTCAAGAAGAAGCTCTGGGGGGCTGGATAGATGACTCAACAGTTAAGAGCATTGACTACTCTTCCAAAGATCCTGAGTTCAAATCCCAGCAACCACCTGTAATGAGGTCTGATGCCCTCTTCTGGTGTGTCTGAAGATAGCTCCAGTGTACTTACATATAATAAATAAATAAATCTTTAAAAAAAAAGAAGAAGGAGAAGAAGAAGAAGAAGAAGAAGAAGAAGAAGAAGAAGAAGAAGAAGAAGAAGAAGAAGAAGCAGCAGCAGCTCTGGGCCAAAACTTCAGAAGACAAGGATTTGTCATTCTGCCATTATCAGGGCTTGGGGCCTCTAGACTGCCCCATGTTGCCTTGACACATGCCAGTCTAAGACATTGTTGCAGGCATGGCATTTTAGTGGTAAACTGAAGTAAAGGGGTATGTGCAATGTAAAGGGGGTCACCTTTTAAACACCAACTGGTTCATAGGACTTTTCACGGGAGTAGCCTGCTGGCTGGTGAGGAGACCTTTTCTATCCTGTCTGAGCCTTCTGGTTCCAACATCGGTTCACAGCATAGCTGCCATCTTGGGTTTGGTAATTCTTTAGGAAATATCCAAGCAGTCCCCTGGTCCAGTCCTAGCCCTTCCTTCTGTAAAATGGGGATATAAATAGGAAGTTCAATACAACATCTGTCCCAACATCAGGAGTAACTGGGACCAGCAGGACCCAGGAACACAGGAATTCCACCAGCCCAGTGGCACGGGTTGCTTTCAGTCTGTTTGGGAGGTGCCCTAAGAGTACCTTGGGCACAAATTCTGCAGCCAGTCCTACAACACCCAGAGGAAGCTCCACTCTCAGACACTCTGACACACCCAGGATCAGAGGATCAGAGGTGAGGAGACACAACATCTGTCCCAACACCAGGAATAACTGGGACCAGTGGGACTCAAGCACACAGGAACTCTACCAGATCAGTGGCACTGGTTCCATCCTGTCTGTCTAGGCTGGTGCCCTGAGCAGACCTTGGGCCCTTTGCTGGCTACATCAAACTCTGTAGCCAGTCCCACAACACCCAGAGGAAGCTCCACTCCCAGGCGCTCTAAAGGGCCCAGGATCCTAGGATCACAGAATCACAGGATCACAGAGACAGCTTGACTTTGAGGAGTTCTGACATAACCAGGATCACAGGAAGGACAGGCCTCAGTCTGATTTAGCCAGGGCAGGTAGCACTAGAGATAACCAGATGGCGGGAGGCAAGCATAAGAACATAAGCAACAGAAACTAAGGTTACTTGGCATCACCAGAACCCAATTCTCCCACCATAGCAAGTCCTGGACACACCATCACACTGGAAAAGCAAAATTCGGATCTAAAATCACTTCTCATGATGATGATAGAGGAGAACACAGGTAAACAGCTAGAAGCCCTTAAAGAGGAAATACAAAAAATCCCTTAAAGAACTACAGGAAAACACAATAAAACAGGTGAAGGAAATGAACAAAACCACCCAGGATCTAAAAATAAAAATAGAAACAATAAAGAAATCACAAAGGGAGACAACCCTGGAGATATAAAACCTAGGAAAGAGATCAGGAGTCATAGATGCAAGCATCACCAACAGAATACAAGAGATAGAAGAGAGAATCTCAGGGGCAGAAGACACCATAGAAAACATTGACACAACAGTCAAAGAAAATGCAAAAAGCAAAAAGGTCCTAAACCAAAACATCCAGGAAATCCAGGATGCAATGAGAAGACCAAACCTAAGGATAATAGGTATAGAAGAGAGTGAAGATTTCCAACTTAAAGGGCCAGTAAATATTTTCAACAAAAGAATAGAAGAAAACTTCCCTAACCTAAAGAAAGTGATGCCCATGAACATATAAGAAGCCTACAGAACCCCAAATAGACTGGACCAGAAAAGAAATTCCTCCCATCACATAATAATAAAAACACCAAATGCACTAAACAGAGAAAGAATTTTAAAAGCAGTAAAGGAAAAAGGTCAAGTAACATATAAAGGTAGGCCTATCAGAATTACACCAGACTTCTCACCAGAGACTATGAAAGCTAGAAGATCCTGGGCAGATGTCATACAGACCCTACAAGAACACAAATGCCAGCCCAGGCTACTATATCCAACAAAACTCTCAATTACCATAGATGGAGAAACCAAGATATTCCATGACAAAACCTAATTTATACAATATCTTTCCATATTCCATGACAAAACCTAATTTATACAATATCTTTCCACAAATTCAGCCCTACAAAGGATAATAGAGGGAAAACACCAACATAAGGAGCAAAACTATACCTTAGAAGAAGCAAGAAAGGAATCTTTCAACAAACCCACACAAACATAATTCTACCTCTAACAACAAAAATAGCAGGATATAACAATTACTTTTTCTTAATATCTCTTAATATAAAAATTAATATTACCAACTTATCCTAATCAATTCAAATTCAAAAGTATAAGGAATTGAAAATTTGTTAGCTATCATCTGGTGGTCTCTCTAATTTGGTAATTGGAGAAATAGGTCCAATATTGTACAATCCATATTCTCTTTCTGCTTGTTTGTACCTGATAGTGTCTTGCCGGGTACCACATAATGATCTTGAAACCATGTTTCTCCTATCTCAGCCTCTCTATTAGTAGGATTGTTTATTTGATATTTTTATACTATATGATTTTCAGAACAGCTTACACAATTCAAAATTATTTATATAGCCAAAAGAAACATAAACAATTAATTTGGGAGATGGCTTATAAGAGAACAACGAAGAGTGAGACTGAATGCTTTGCTTGATGTTTGTAATTATTATATCAAGTTTGAAGAAGAGAACTTTATAAGTTACTTTTTCTCTGAGATGAATGCTTTTCAAATCATCACAGCCAATGAACCAGATTCCCACCCTCACCTAATGTCTGTGCCACCCTCCAAGCAGAACCATTGTTCATTGAAACAGTTGGTAAATGACTTCACGGATAGGCCATCTCAATACACACACCATTTCTTAAATGAATGTAACCTGTTCCCTGTGGGCTGAGAATGAAGACAATCACTACAGTCAAATAGCTTTGACCATAGCAGGAAATCTGATTCCAAAAATCGTGCCTACAATTCACTCCTTGGCACAGCAGAACTGTCAACTCCTAGCTTAGCTACTAGGGAGGTAAAATCCTTTGGTGATGTGAGGGGCATTGAAGTTCAGTCTTATTACAATGAACTCCAATGTCTAAAAATTGTTCTTATATTGGGCTTCTACCACAGTAAGAGCCAAGATTTTAAGCTCTGCTAAATACAAAACAAAGAAACAAACAAAAAGACTTTATCTATGTTCATTAAAAAAAACTAGTAGTGATGTATTATTTTGAAATATACAGATAATATATTTGGAGTTATTTAAAATTTATATTTTCAGTATTGCTGCAGAGAAGCATCTACATAAGACTGTTTAATTGATTGTTTTATATCAAACAACTTTTATACTACTCATTTTTATTGTTACAATATTTTATAAATTTTAAAGTATATGACAAAATAAAAAAAGGTATTGCAGGTATTGAAGGGGGGGTCTCTGGGAGGAGTTAGGGTAAAAAAGGAAAAGAAGAATGTGATGTAATTCTATTTACTTAAAATATGTTTTTAAATGTTAACAAATTCGGAAAAACTGAAATTATGTACCTTTTCTCATCATAATGCAATAAAACTTAAATCAATTAAAAAAATAGGAAGCTACTAAAAATCACACACACACATCTGGAGCAGAGGATGCCATAGCTTTCTTCCTCGCCCACACCTTGGGATAGAGATCCAGCTGCCACTATCCCGGCTTCCCACAGATGCAGCCCTGTTTGTAAGCACATCTAACCAAGGTTTCCAGCCCAAGGGGAGATTAATTCTAAGATCTTGCAGTGGGAAAGTAGGAAATGTGTGACATCTCCCCCATACACATATACACCTTCACCCTGTCTTTCTCCATCTCTTGTGCCCAAGTATGATCTTCAAGATCCACCCAGGAAAATAAGCGTAAGGGTAGTCTTGCTTGCCCTTTCTCACCCATCAGGACCCCTGAAGAAAGTAACCCTTCAGCTACCATTAGGGACCCTCTGGAAAGTAGCAAGGACACAAAATAAGCCAGATGGAAGTCACCAAACCTGTCCCTTACTGGCTGTGTTCCCATGACCAAACCCTCCTTTTTGCTTCTCTGAAAGGGGAGTGTGTTACTCTATGAGCTCACCACCGTGAGGCCAGAATGAAATAAGCTAATACAGTCTTCAGCAGCGTACACAGAGTACACAGCTGGCACTCAATAAATAGCCAGTCTCTTCCCACAGACAAGGCTGCAGCCCCACCTGTTTCCACGGAGAGAGGCAGCTGCAAGCCTTGCTTTAACACTAAGCATAACAGTAGTATCTTTCCTCTGCCCAGTGATGTGATTCCTGCAGCCAGGGCAGCCAGCTGAGATGTGGATGTGTTCTCAGGCCAGATAAAGGACAAAGGAGGGTCCGGAGAGGAGCTGTGTCAGCAGTTAGGAAGGGCAGTGCTGACAGTGACACAGGGCCCAGCCCACTCTTCTGATTCGATGCCCCAGCAACCACGATTGGCCCAGAGAAGCGTGCACTGCCTGACAATCAGTTCATGCCTGTCCCTATCCTTTTCCTACCTTGCTTCCCTGCTGCCTCTGGCTCCACCTGAAGGTCTCAGCTCCTCATTTCAGAACAGCCACCCCTGTCCCAGCCTGCAGGGGCATCTCCAATCTGAGCTCTGAGAAATGGGCTTTTCTGCACCCAGCATATGTGTACTTGGAGGCTGCAGTCCGCCTCAAGTCAATGCTGAGGGAGACAAAGAAAAGCAAGCCACCTGTTCTCGAGTTTCATACTCTTGCCCTGAAGGAACTGCAAAGGATGGAGTTCCATAGACATCCTGCATAGAATGAAGCCCTACCCCTGAGCCACAGTATCTCCTGGACAGCCATAGGTTCTAGGAGGCCTGCACAAGACCCGAGCCCCAAAACTACCATTTCTCTTTGCAAAAAGGTGACATGACCATGGCATCAAATGCTCCTCAGGGGTAAGGGGATACTGACGTCCTCAGTTGCATAGTTAGCTTGAGGCTGGGACCCTCTAAGACTCCTCCAAAGACACTCAGTGAGTCTATGAGTCTGTACCAGGCCCAATTAGCCCTAAGCCCTGTTTCCCATTTCCAAATACACTTCATTATTTAAGGGTCTTGACTGAGGGGTGGGTTCCTGCAGAGAGACCCCTCAGCAGAGCGTGTGGCATGGGATGAGAGGTAGCAGAGAGATGTCTATTATAACAGTCTTAGGAAGCCATCTCCAAAGCCCTTACTTGCATGGGGAAGTCTTGGCTGGATGTAACAAAATGGTCAGAAAAGCCACCATCCCAAGTCACCATATCACCTTTGCTCATTCCCAAGATCCCCTGAGACATTCTTTTTTCCAAAGTGCAGAGATCAATCAAGTATCTTAGACATGCTAGACAGGCCCCCCACCACAGAGCCTCTCTCTTGACCCTTATCTTCTGGTGGGCTTTGGGGCACGGCCTTGCTGTGTGGCTCAGGGTGCTCTTGGATTCCCTATGCAGACCAGGCTGGTCTCAAACTCATAGTTTGCCTCTAAACACTGAGATTAGAGGGATAAACCACTGGAAGGTCTTCCTGAGACATTTTTGCTTTCTATGTGTAGAGTAACTTGTCCTGAAAACACATTTGGCCAGTTTATCAAAAAATTAACATACCTCACAAACACCTCTACCTATCAGCTAGGGCACACCTTGGCCCCACCCCCACAGCAGGCAGTGGACAAATGTGACTGATTTATCCTGTCAGTCACCCACAGTGGAACTGAGCCCAGTTGCTCACAAGCATATGTATACACAGTCCCAGCAGCTAGAGCATCTGGGGTGACCTGGCTCAGCTGGTCAGAGGCAGAGATGAAGACATGCGGGGGTGGGGGGAGGAACACAAAGCAAGCAAGGCAGAGGGCTGGAGGTAGGGCTCAGTGGGTAAGAACACTCACTGCACATGAATGAGGAACAGAGCTTAGCATCCACATAAAAAGCTGGACATGGTGGCATAGGCTTGTAACTCTGGGGAGTAGGAGAGTCAGAAGGATCGCTGGGGCTTGCTACTTGCCAGTCCCAGTGTTCAGTGAGAGATCTTGTCTCTAGGGATTAAGTTAGATAGTGATAGGACACCTGTGGGAACAAATCCATACATACCTGTGTGCATATCATGCACACACACACACACACACACACACACACACACACAGCATCAAAATTACACCTTAATGACACTGCACCCAATGCACAAACACATCTCCCATAGATACTGTGTCACAAAGCCACAGAGCTGCCCAGTGGGGAACCTGCCAGGGTCCTCATCCCTAAGGACTTTGGTGACATGGTTGAAGCTGTGGTTCTAGTTGTCATTGGGGCCTCTGCCCTACCTACACTTAGTCTGCCAGGCTTCCTGCTGCTAAACAGGGATCCAGTCTCTATCCTTTCCATGTCACTTCCTCTCTGCTCCAGCCAGCATCAGCTTCATTGGCTCAGAAGCAAAACTCCAAATCCCAATTGCTGTGCACCTTAAGACCGAGGCCTGACCCATCTGTCACAGGAAGAAGGTGCTGACTCCAGAGAGATGCTGGGAGTACAGAGTGGGTGGCCTGGCTAATGCCCCACAATGAAAGAGAGTCTGCCTCAGGAAGCCAGGGCCTGCATACAGGAGCTCCAGGTCAAGGGAAGATGGACATGAAAGCAGATGCAGGCTTTGAAGACACAGTACTTTGCTGTCTTACAAAATGAAGCTTGTCGCAATTAACACAGTCCTCGGTGCTGTGTCCAGCAGCTCAGAAGATCATTAGCATATTTTTAGCGATAAACTACTTTTAATTAAGGTATATACATTGTTTCTTTTAACACAACATCACAATGACACACCTAATAGGATACAATATAGTGCAGAAATAACTTTCTTGTTTGTTTGTTTGTTTGTTTGTTTTCAAGACAGGGTTTCTCTGTGTAGCCCTTGCTGTCCTGGAACTCACTCTGTAGACCAGGCTGGCCTCGAACTCAGAAATCCGCCTGCCTCTGCCTCCCAAGTGCTGGGATTAAAGGCTTGGAGTTTATTGTGACTAGCCCTCATGGCTTGACTTCCAATGACTCTCCTCCAGTTCAACCCTGCCATCTTTCTTTGAGAACAGCAACAAATCGAAGAAACCTGCTCCTAAGAGGGGAAGCCATGGAGGTCTGAGGTCTGCCTGCAGGAAAGCCAATCCAAGGTTGAAGCTAGAAGGATAAGAAGGGGCAGTGCCCAGGCTCAGAGACCAGTGAGGATGTTCTGAGCGTTGCCAACTAAAAATTAAGAAGAAATTGGGCAGGAGAGAGCAAACAGGCTGATGCTTCAAGGCAGCCCTGAGAGGCTGGCCAGAAGCCCAGCTCTAGGTAAATCACAGTGTTGTGCCCAGTTCTGTAAATCTGAGAGATTGGTGGGTAGTCCCCCTGGAGGGACTGATGCTCTCTGGGGAGGTCCTCAACTTTGTTACCAGATAATTGGAAGTAAAAGCACATCTGTTTAGATGTAGGACTGTATGCCTGCCTGTACATGTGCAGACACACACCCCTGTGAGGAAGTGCCCACACAGGGACACACACTCCCTGCATGCTGCATGCACACATCCCCCAGGAAGGACAGAGAGCAAAAATAGCAGTGTGTAGCAGACAGGTCTTTACAGCGACAGCGTTTGATCACGACAAGACTCTCCCAGTCTTCACAGACGAGACCTGCCAGCCTTGCCATGGCTTCGCCTCTCAGAAGCTCTCCCTTGTTGCTGCTCTCAAAAGAAAAGATGACAGCATAGAAGCGGGAGAAGAGTGTCCGTTTAGGAGGCCGACCATCAGGGCTGATCATTTTAGGAGAATCCTCCCTCTCTGGGCCTCAGTTTCACCACTCAGCAGCTTTTGGGGAAATTAAATCTAGATCAGCCAATGGAAGAGAATTGGCTGGCATACTACATGCTGGCTTTAACCAACCCATTGCACTTCCTAATAACACTTGAGTGAGAAGGATCCTCTGCTAAACAAAAGTATAATTGATTAGTGATGTCTGCTGTAGGTGCAAGTGGGATGGAAGAGGCCCGTGCGCTACTCTATCTTCTTGATTACTGATGCCTTGGAGGCCACTGACTTGACTCCTTGCGTCCACAGTAAACTCCAAGCCATGCTGTGCTGGCGTTTACCCCCAATCACAAGAGCCGCCTGCTCTCATCTCTACCCTTTCTACATTCGGTGACATCATACCGGCATCTTGGAGTTGGCAATGGTGAAAGTGTTTACATGGAAATTGCTAGAATGCGTTTTCTAAGGTAACATTTTAACACTTAGCAGCTCGCCACTGGTTCTATCCCTCTCACAGCAGGCAAGGATTGTGGTGGATGAGAACTCCAAAAAGTCCCTTCAGTCTGAAATCTGGGGCAATTCTTAAATCCTAGAGACCACCAGTGCCTACAGACATATAATCTAGGCTCAAAGTTCTAACACCTTCCTCACACAGTCTGTATCATTGCTCATCCATCTGAGTATTGCTCAATCCCTCTTCCTCCAGGAAGCCTCCCCAGCTTGCTTTCATTCCCAGAGCTCCCCTTGAAATCTCCCTGCACCTTCCATGTTTGCTGCCTCAGAGAGGAAAACTATCTGACCAAACGTCTCAAGTTAAAGCCTACACCTCCATCTTCAGCACCCATGGCCAAGGCCTCATGCAGGTTTAGCCATGATATAGACCTGGATGACGTCATCAAAGCCATTTTCTGCCTGAAATGGCCATTCCCATCACCCATGACCCTTCAACTTCCTGGGTGGGGAAAGTGGAGCTAGACAGCATGCTCACCCTAGAGCCAAGCTGTCTTGACTCCTGTGACAGACCCAGAAGCAGAACTTATGCCTCAGAGGGCAGAGATTCGGTGAAGATCAACGAGCTCCTAGTAGCAAGGACTTAGGGTGCCAGCATCCAAAGGCTGCACAGTCTCCAGCATCTCCCTGTCTGTCCTTCCTTTCACCTTACCACTGGCCACCTCAACTAGGCCAGGCTCTGGGGCTGGCCTCCTGCCCTTATCTCTGCCCCGAGGATTGGCCAAGACCAAACGTCAGCCGGCTCCTCCCAGCTCTCTCCTGCCGCTGCTTAACATGCACACGAGAGCTGGAAGCGGTGCGTATAGATTTCTCTTTGTCTTTGGTGGTAATTATTAGCTGTCTCGGCGGGTGAATGCAGGCAGAAACAAAGGCAGCCAGGGTTGTAAAACCTTTTATCTCGATCAAGCCGCATTATTTGATAAGGTGCTAAGCTAATAGCAACGCATGTCAAATTGTGTTTAGACAGATCGAGGGGCTGGTGCAGAGGGTATATTTGTCTCCAGAAACCTGCTCCTGGAAGGATGAAGGGAAAGGCACAGAGATAGCCACATCCCCATGCAGAATGCAAGCAGCCCAGCCTCTGGCCTCATAGAGTGGCTCCCTGCAAACTCAGAGCTGAGAGGGGAGTCAGGTGGCCCCTGAGCTACTCATCCTACTCATGATTACCTCGGTGCTTTGCCCTGAGCCCCATGGATCCCCATAGGGGTCATCTGCACAGATGGGGCTCAAATCCAGGCTCCCCTAGCCAATTATTAATTAATTAATTAATTTGTTTATTGAGGCCTGTGTATGTCACCTGTCCTATGGGTGGCACTGATTTTTACAGACAATCACTACCCATAGGAGGCAGCATAGACCAAATAAAATTAGCCTTGTGATGGAGCCCACAAGGATGGAAGCCCAGGAAGGCTTTTAGGACAGGGCAGGCTCCAATCAGGCCTTGTAGAAGAAGAACCTGGAAAGATACACCCTCCCACCAAGTTGCAGAAGCCCCTCTGTGAGCCTGCAGATAGGTGTGCATCTGTCACCCTGGGTTCTGCTCAGTGCCTCCTCCAGGCTGCCTTTCTGGGTGACTTTCAAGACCCCAAAGCATACTTATAACTGGTCCCTCTATGCATCCTGTGGGCTGCGAGGTGGCATTAAGCCCAGATAAGAAGGGAAGATCTGGCTACCAGGAATGTTCACTAAAAACTTAGAAAAAGAGAGCATTGAGTCTGTGTATAGAAACCTCGCAAGGAAATGACAAAGAAGATGCACGGGGCTAGGAAGATAGCTGTCTGTAAAGTAGTCGCTTCGCAAGCATACAACCTGAGTTTGATACCCTGCACCCAAGTGAAAACACCAGGTATCATGGCAGATGCTTGGAATCTCAGCATTGCTGAGACAGGCTGATCCGTAGGGTTCACGGACCAGCTGGTCTAGTTCAGGCACTGGCCTGGAAAGCTCCAGGCCAGAGAGGAATCTTGTCTCCATAAATATGGTGGATGGCACCTCAGGAACAGCACTGAAATTGACTTATGGCTTCCATGTACATGCACGTGCATGTGAGCACACGCACGCACACACACACACACACACACACACACACATACACATACACACACACTCACTCACGAATGTCCTCCACAGGAATGCACAGCGTATTCGTGTTGAATCATTAAAAGGGAACACTGTGGGCCAACATTTTGGCTCAGTGGAATAAGATGCTTGCCACCACGACTGATGACCTAAATTTGATACCCTGGGACCCATATGGTAGGGAAAAAAAGAAACAATTCCTGCTAACTATCCTCTGACCTCCACATGCATGAAAAAGTGTGTGCATGTGCATGTACATGTGCACGTGCATGCACACACACATTAATATAGTTTTCAAACAAAGTGACCACTGATTGGTTCTGAGCCCTCGGATCCCTTCAGCAGATCCAGACTTCAAATGCAGCCTGGGCTTAATGGAGGAAGGTAAGCGGAGGGTGGGTAAATGGGATAAGGAAGGAGGGTGGCCATAATTGGGTGTATTTGCAAGAATGGGATGGAGCTCATTCTTCTGGGAACCCAAGGTCTGCATAGGAGCCTTGGTCTCAAAGCCATGCTGCTGTAGGAATCTGGGAATCCTCATGCCCCACTTCCAAGTAGTAGCTGAAGACTGTTGGACAGGCTGGGGACAAGGTAGAACGTCCACACTTCTGACCTTCCTTGAGCCCCTGCAATAATAGGAAGCCCGTGGGCAAGGCACTGAAGAAACAGCAAGTTGAATTGGGCTCGGAGTGCCCTGGAGCAGAGAGGAGCAACCACTGCCTCTGTCCTCCACACTCTGTGTCTCCTGCACTGGAGCTCTCTTATGGTGTGTAACCTGGGCCTAATGAAAACAGACTTGGTCTTTTTCTTCAGGACACCTCCTGATACACTAAGGGGAACCCAGTGGCTTTCCAAGAACTTCCCTTGAATGTATTCCCCGATATGCCCATTTGATGTTCTTTCTTCCTAGGACACCAGGCAAGGTCTCACGGCGTATAGCACACTGGTGGCCAGTCTGACTAATGCTGCTGTGCCTGCCTTATTCTTATCATGGACACCTGGGAAGGCAGGTTCAACATCAGCAGTCCAAGGTGCTCCCATTTTTGCTAATGTGTGAAAGGAGAATGGCCAGTAGCAATTTCTCATTTCCATTGACCTAACAAGGAGGCCTTTGACCTAGTGACAACAGAGAAGCAATAGATCACAGTGGAAGCAATCAGAATGTCTATCCAAGGGATATGGCTACATAAACTCTGGCCTGCGCATGCCAGGGAGCTCCATCCTGTGGTTTTGACAGATGAGTGAGTCTTCTTAACACCATCACTGAGACAGCCTGGAAACTAGTAGTCAAGAGACAATGGCCACAGCAAAAAGCAATGCACATGGCATAATACCATTCAGGTTGAAAAAAAAAAAAAAAGAAAAGAAAAGGAAATCCAGACACACAGAAGTGAAAGCCAGCATCTCAGGCTGACAATGGTAGAATGGATGCTTGCCTAGCATGTCAGAGACCTGAATTCGATCCCCAGCACTTCATAAATTAGGCATTGTGGTGCATGCCTAGTATTTGGGCAGTGGAAGCAGGAGGATCAGAAGTTCAATATCATCTTCATCTGTATATGGAGTTCAAGACCAGCCTGGGCTACATGAGATGCATTCCCATGGGAGCATATCCAAAGATGTATGAATGTGATTTTTACACCTTTTCCTTATCCTATAAGAATTTCATACATGTATACACAGTATCTAGGTCATATTCACTCTCATATTCCCCTCTCTAACCCTCCCCAGATACCCTCTCCCAACATTTTTGTCTCTCACAGTCATGTGTGGCCCTGCTCTCTCTAACCTCTTTGGAATGACTGATCTTGCTGGCCTAATCTCTTGCACCTAACCACAGCTGAGCAAATTCAGGAGTGCATATCATGTCCTGATGATAGCTTTTCACAGCCCTCTTCCACATTCCGACTCCTCTCCGTGATACTCCCTGAGCCTTGATCTAGATGTCCAATCTATGGCTAAGCACTCAGTGGTCACATATTCTCAACCAACACTTGGACCATTTATGAGCCTCTGTTCCAGCAGCTGCCCGCGGCAGGAGGAAGCTGCCTTGACTAAGGATGAGGCAGCACTCAGCTAGGGATCTAAGCTTAAACCCACAGAAGGCAGTTTGACAATGTGTCCATCTTGTTAGGTTCTCCCCTAGGGACCTCCAGGCTCACAGGCTTTTGACCAGGTTTACAGTACCAGCCAGTGTGTATGAACTTTAAACAATGAGTAATGGCACACATCAAAATTCCCATCAGCAAGGAGAAACCATGACTTTTGAGGGGGACGGGAGATTCCAGCTTGATCTGAGTTGTGAGAATTTTTCTAACAAGAATGTATTCCAATGGTCTATGGGTAATTAAAAATAAAATGTTTTTTTTTTTTTAAAGGAAAAGATAAAAGCCTGGTGGCTTGCCCATCCAAACTCCCCAACATCTATGTGTCTCTGTGAGTCAGAATTCTGGGTGTCTAATTTTCTTCAGTTATCTGTTTTTAAGTTTTCTACAAGGAGTACATATTGTTTTTGTAAAACAATGGAGGAAACCATAAAGGAATTTTAAAGTCAGTGCCACCCTTGCCAGAAGCCATTCCCTTCCAGAGTCCCTCCTGATACTTTGGACTGCTTCTCGGGGCTTCTAAGGTCTCAAGGACAAAGGAATTGACCCTTCAACCCTCCTGAGCACAGGTTCTCTGAATCTCTTCCTGTGTGACTCATGGCCTCTCAACACCTTCTCTGGGCCTCCCTTACCCCACAGTAATCCTAGAATTGAACCTTCCTCCTCCCATTGCAACCAAGCAACTAGAAGAGGCATGGGTTTTACTGTGTGGACCCCTGTACTTATACCTTCCAGGCACAGCTCTAATGATCAGTGGGGAAAAGGCAAGCCTGACCATGAGCCATTGCTCCCACTGATAGAACATCACTGTAGAGAGCTTGCTCCAGGAAAAGCCTAAGAGTAGATGCAGAGGTTGCCAAGGATTTTAGTAAAGCCAGGAATATCATGAGGTTTTGGGACCTGCATGTAGAACCTTGCTCTTGTCCCAAGGAAGAAGCCTGGCCTGCTAGAGGTGGCACTAACAGTGTCAGCATAAGAAAAGGATTACCCCCCCCACACACACACACACACACTCTTCCACACACAGTGATAGTAACAAGGAATGAACACCTTTCAGGGGAGCTCTCTCTATACAAAATCCTGGTGCTGTGGCTTCACACAAGCCTTCCAGTATGTGCACCCACCTACATCATGCTAGAACATAGACATAGTCACCCATGTCACTTGACAAGAGCCCTCTCAATACACACATGCGCGCGCACACACACACACACATACACACACACACACACACACACACACACACACACACACACACTCCTACACTCCAGCCCCATGGAGTCCCACGCAGATCAGGCACCCACAACTCATATGTCCTCAAAACACACATCACACACATAAACATTGCACCTTGTTTAATGATGTGCAGGAAGTAAGAGTCATGATTTTTATTTAAAACAAAACAAAAACCTCAAATGCCAGTAGATTCTAATGTGGCTTTGGTCTTTTTATTTTTCCCCCAGTGTTAAAAGCAAAAGTCACCCAACAGTGCCACCTGCTGAAGGCTGGCTTTTCCTGATCCCCTCCCCTTCTGCCCTCCTATCCTAAGCGGGCTGAGACTCTCCCTTAATTTCCCCCAAAGGCCTAGGATCTGAATGAAGAAGGTGAGGAGGTGAGCAAAGAAAAGAGTGGGAAAATCAGTTTCCAGACCCAGACAGTAAACAGCTGGGGTCGAGGAGAAAGACTGAGAGAGACACTCACATGCACAGAGAGAAAAATACCAGAGAAACCAACAGAAGGGTCTGGTCAGGGGTACAGTAGACATGCAGAAGACCCTTCCCACTGTCCCACATACCATATATGGTGCAAGCCTGGCCAGCCAGCCCTGTCCATCCTCCCTTTATAGCTATTCTGCCCAAGGACCTGGGCCTGGAATCTCCCTGTGCCATTTTAGCCCTCCAATCTGCATGTTATTAAGCCCCTGTTCCTTCAGATCTCTCTCTCTCTCTCTCTCTCTCTCTCTCTCTCTCTCTCTCTCTCTCTCTCTCTCTCTCTCTCCTCATCCTCCCTTCTTCCCTCCTCCACCAAGTCTGGGGAATAGGCAGGTGTGTGTGAGGGGGAGGTGATGAAGTCCTGAATGAATGTGTACTGTTGTCATGAGCACAGTCATGTCAAGGGTGCCAATATATCCAAGATGCCTGCAGTCTGAGAGTGTTCCGGAAGAGAGACACCCCTCAACCCCACTACCCAGCCTTTTACGTTGTATACCATAAATGCAGTGAGCTTCAGGGCTGCTGGTGTGTCTCCATCAGAGTACTCAGCCCACCCGGTCCCAGCTTTAGGTGACCTATTTCTGCCATACGCCCTGTCAAATCATTCCCTGCCACAGTCAGGTGAAGTCCAAAGCCATGCAGGTATGCAAATGCCTACCAACTGCATCAGAAGGCTCTCCTTGATAGGAGAAGATCTCACTTGAACATCTGGTCAACCTCTGAGGTACAGACTGATTTCCCAGATAGCCAATTAGGCAGTAACTCTGGAAACCTCTGGAAGGCAGCCATGCTGTCCCCTAGGGAAGGGTCTTCATCCTATGTCACTGGAGGGGGGCTGTTGCTGCATGCTGCACATACTCGTGAGCATGCATATGCTTAAGGGCATGAAGTCAGCTGTGTATAACATCCTTTCTCACTGTCCAGAAGCTTAATGCTTTTAGCTAAACTGACAGGCCAGAGAGTCCCCAGGATCTTGCTGTCTCAGTTCCTAGTCCTGAGATTACAGGCACATGCCCCATGCCTGTCTTGTTACATATGTGCTGGGGATTTGAACTTGGGTCCTCATGTTTGTGCAGCAAGAACTTCATTCCCTGAGATATCTCCCCACTGTGACTTCTTGCTGCTTGATGCAAGTCCTAAGTAGAGAGAGATCTGAATGGGAAACTTCCTTTTCTCCCGTGCCCTGGGTTTGCTTTCCCACTTGCAGGAGTCCAGTGAGCCTCAGTTCACAACTGCTAGGCACATCTTCAAGGGAGGCAGGGCAGGAGGTGACCACAGAGTCCCCAGAGAGGAGCCCAGGATAATACATTGTCAACACTGTGCCAGAAACCAGCTCTGCCGCACAGAAGGAGGCCTATCTAGATAGACATCAACTCAAGAGAAAGCACAGCCCCCTATACACCCAGCCTTAGTTCTGGGTAATCCTTTCAGCTAGAGACTGCTCAGATCCGGACAGAGGCATGAGCATCCTGACCCCCACCAGGACACACTCAGGGAGGCCTCCGAGCTTCTGTAACCCTTTGGCTTCATCCCTCCCTTCTGGAGTTTACACCCTGGGACTTTTTTCTCTCCCAGAGAGGACCAAAGACTTCTCTAAAGACTGGCCAGCTTACCTCCCTGAGGCACATAGTGCCCGAGTACACAATGCACACAGCAGGTGCTGGCTTGCATCTCATTTGCATATGGTTTGCATATGCTTTCTGACTTCTCACAATACCCAGGGACCGTCCTCCAATCTACAACTCAGAACTTCCTGGCATTTACAGTCCCTGCCAACTGGCACCAGGCACCTCAATGCTGCGGCCTTTTGTTTTCTTAGCTTAGAAAGGTTTTCAGCAGTACATTAGCCCAAATCAAAACTTCTCAAAAGAGACATTCTGATGTCAGGGATCGCCTTGCTGAAAATTCCCTGATGACTAGAGTTTGCAAGTGTGGTTCCGGAGAGACCCTTTCTTCTCCTTCTCTACCTGGAAAACCCCTATTTAGTCCTCAAGGCCCCACTCAAACAAGGGCTTCTGCAAAGCCTCTCTCTCTCTCTCTCTCTCTCTCTCTCTCTCTCTCTCTCTCTCTCTCTCTCTCTCTCTCTGTTAACTTCCCACCCCAGTGCTCTGAGCACCATCATCACCTCTCTGAGGACCTGGGTTCGAGTCCTCACAACCCACTTAAAAAGCTGGGTGCACATCTGTAATCGCCATACTGGGAGGAGACAGGAGGATTCCAGGAGCTTGATGGCCAGCCTGGCTAGGCAATTGGCTCCAGGTTCAGCAAGGGACTCAGTCGGAAAAAAAAAATAAAGTAGAGAGTGATTGAGGGCACCTGACTTCAACTCCAACCTCCAAATGAGCACAAGAAGATATGGCGCGACCCTCACACCACACATACACAGAGTATGGGGGCACAGTGATCAAGCCATGAATGACATTAGTGAGTCCACTGAGGAAGCATGGCTTGGACTCATCTTGTCAGGGGATGGAGGAGCTGGCTGCTTAAGCAATGTTTGATGGATGAAGTCACGATCTTCAGAGTCCCAAGTCTCCCACTCTAACAACTAGCTCTGAGCGGGTTAATACCACTAGTATTCCATCTGTGCTTTTACAACTCAAAATAGCCTGGAGCAGAGGGCTCCCCAGCACCCAGCTCCAGGTGGACAGTCGTTTGCTTTGGAATGCCCATCTTCTCCAAAGGAAAACCCCAGCCAGGGGCCTGGGCTCTGGACCCACAGATGATGAAGGTCCTGGGGCTGAGCTGCTGTCTGGGAAGCAAATCGACACTCAAGAGAAATTTACCGCCATCTAATTGGCAGCCCTGGGTACAGTGGAGGGCAGTAGATTAAGTGTTTTCCTGTAAATCGGGTTTATGATTTGCACTGGAGAGGTAATTGTTAAAACTGTTCGTTTTACCCGCAAATAGCAGCTGAAAGAAACCAATTTAGGAGCGACAGATTGGTGTTGATTCTAAATGTAGTGCTAAAACAGTTAATTTTAATAACATCCATTGGACAGGAGTCTGCCTGTTACTTAATATCATAGTCAACAATTTGAAAACTGCGTGTTCAGCAGGCACTTCTTTCACCAAAAAATTAATCCCAACCCCCACCTCACCCATTGGGTCATCTCTCGGCAGGAAGCTGGAGATCCCTGCAGAGGGAGTCTGCCTTCTTCCCAACATCACCAGCCTTGCTGAGGTAGAAGGCCACCAAAAGGTAAGCGGTAGGCAAAACCAGAAGGCACCTAGAATGTTGGGACCACACTACAGGGGTCCCTTGCCAATACAAAAACAGCCTCTGTGACAAAGGGGACCATGGTGGAGAGTTTCTGCCTCCATGCAGATGTCTGTTCCAGGATCCGTGGCCAGCCTTGTAGTGTCTGGAAGAGTCTCTCAGTCTTTGTCTCTCCAGGGAGATCCTTTCAGACAAGGCTGTGCCTTCACCCAGCTCCCACGCTCTAGAGCACACAGGGCCCTCCAACACTAGTGGATGCCCATTGGGCCAGTCTTATCTTCCACTGCCTCCCTTCCCAGACCCCTCACCATCTCAGGACACACACATAAGTGTTTCAACATTTAATCAAGGTCTAGAAGTCAGGACTGATCCTGCTAATTAGTCATGGACTGGCATAAAACCTAAGCATTTGGTGGGTGGGTCTCTAGCTCCCAAGACCTTCTAGAAGCCAATGGGATTAGGGGGTCTGTGAACTCTGAGCTGCTCTGTCTGTCCTGGACTTGTTTCCAGCTTGTGTGTATCCTGGCTTATGACGCGGCCTGTCCTTTCCCTGTTACTCCAACTGCACAGCCCAGACAGAGTCAAGGTTGGGTTGTCTCTAGCAAGCGTTTGGTCTCCTGACTCTGAGCAGAACTGATGCGAACCTGTTAATATTGCCACCTCAGCTGTTACTGCAGATGGAGCAGCTGAGCCAGAGGGCCTAGAGAAACAGACACCCCTGAACATCCCTGAACCTCCACATGGTGCTAGCCTGGCTGTCCAATGGCCTCACTGCTTGGAGACCAACATTTTTAGAGATTCCCAAAGTGGGGGGCGGGGTGGGGGGGAGAATGGAATCCAGACTCCCTTCAGGGAAGATTCACAGCTCAGTCCATTGCCTCAGTTAACTCAATTGACTTCTGGAAAGAGTAAAAAGAAAAACTTCCAGCTGGGCTTATTGCCTCAGACTGAAGAACAGATCATCCTCAAGAGACTGAGTGAGGCAGGAAGTTACAAGCTCAAGGCTAGCCTAAGGAATTCATAGAAGATCTCAAAAGAAAAGGTTCAAGAAAGGACTAGGCCTGTATAGCTCAGCAGTAGAGCACCTGTGTGAATACCATCTTAGCTCAATCCCCAGTACTGGAAAAAGAAAAAGAAAAAGGAAGGGAAGAAGAGAGGGAGGGAGGAAGGAAGGAGGAGGGAGGAAGGAGGAACAGAAGGATGGAGGGATGGCACCAAAAGAAGAGAGGAAAGGAGGGAGGGAGGAAAGGGAGGAAGGAAGGAAGGGATAGAGGGAAGGAGAAAGGAAGAGAAGGAGGGGAAAGAGGCAGGCAGGCTTTTGTAGAAGTTGCTCACTTCACAGCCCCCACTTGCAGGAAGACTTCTGGAGCCTGTGTGATCGCCTGTAGAGTCTGTTATAAAAGGAAGCCTAAATCACATTTATGGCTCATACTGCACAGCAAATGTAGGTATTAAAATCGTTCCTTTTAAATGATAAACGTCCCCTGAAATGGCCCAATAGAGCCCATCAGAGGCTGTTTCCACCCAAAACAAACTGACTCAGGATAGGCAGTAACTACAGAATCTGCCTTCGGTCCTCAGAACTACTGTTCCCCACCAGGGTGGGGTGGGAGGGGCAAGGCAGGAGCATCGACACAGGACACTGATAGTGCCTTTAGCAACCTCCATCTTCCTTCTGGCACTGTTAAGACACCAGACTAACACTTTTCTCCCCGTAAGACCACATCTCAGGTAGGAATGCCTGTGCTCTCCCCAGCTTCCTGGAGTGTGGCCTCCATTTTTGCTGTGCCTATCACAATTGTTGTGGGTTTGCTTCTGAGAGAGAAGTAATGGAAAAAATAACTAATCACCCATTCATAATCTCTTAAACATTATATTTAAGCTGATAGTTGCAAAACAAAATGCAATCTTTCTAACTCCATCAAGCAATTACTTGCCATTTTTCTGGGGGTTGTAATAAAAGGAAATGAGATAGCCAGTGGAGAGGAGGGAACAAATCTCCGACTTTGAGTCTGGGGAAGATAGAGGACAAACAAAAAGGAGAGCTTGCTTGTGTTGTTGCAGCAAAAGGGAGCCAAGCCAGCACAAGCCATGGATTTGGGGTGGGGCTTCTCCTGGCTATGCCTATGCAAGTGGAGTCTAACTAACTACCTGAATATGACTGAGCAAACCTATAAAGGATTCTGCCCAACCCATAAAGGATTCTGAGGGTCAAGCCTTCTTCTTCCCTCATTTATCTTAATAGATGAGTCACAGATGCTGATTTCAATTCCTCTGAGCATAGGGCTAATGACGGATGGATGGATGGATGGATGGATGGATGGATGGATGGATGGATGCATAGATAGATAGATGGATGAGTGGATAAAATAGATAGATAGATGGATGAGTGGATAAAATAGATAAATTGATGGTGGATAGATGGATACATGGGTAGATAAATGGGTGGATGGTGGATGAGAGGTAAACTGACATAAAATAACCATTGTTTGATATATCATCCATGCTTATACTCTCAAAGTAAAAGGACTTGTGAGGTTCCACGTTCCAACAGCAATGCTCACAGAGCTAGGCTTCCAACCCAAACCTCCTGGGCTCCTAACTTGTGCATTTCCTGACCCTGACTTCTAGACGTAGACTTAAGGGCTGTAGAGTGAAGAGATTGATGCCCTCTGCAATAGTTTAGTTTCTATCACTGTAGTCAAACACCCAAGGCTAGATGCTTTACAAAGTAAACAGGTTTGCTTATCTCATAGTTATGAGGAGTTTGGGTGCATGGTTCTATGCCATGCTTGGCTCTGGTGAGGTTCTCTTTGGCTGTATCACATAGCAAATGGCATCAGGATCTGAAATACTGCCAAGAAAGTTTGAGTAGAGAGACAGGAAGCAGATAGCGGGGAGGAGGGTCAGTCTTGAAAGAACTAACCTGAGACCCATAAAAACTGTCTCAATTCCTTCTGCAAACAGTAAACTAACCACTTTTCACTAGACCCCCACCTTCTCCAGATCCTAAGGCTACTTGCCAACTTCTCACTGGCAAGCAAACTTCCAAACACCTTTAGGGCACATGATTAAAGCATATCCAAATCTTGCCATTCCTCCCCTCACCCCACTCACTCAGTTAGGAGAAGGCCTTCTGCAATGACTTAAGCCAGAAGTCTGGAGGCAAGGATATTCTGTATGGAGTGTGGGAGTCATGAGAAACCAGGTTGGCCAGGGAAAGAACAGAGGGCCTGAATGATAAGGTTGACCTGGTGGTTACTCTTCCTGGAAGCTGGTCATGCAATGGTGGCACTGGAACCAGAATGGAACAATGAACAGACTGAGCCCTGTAAATCTCCCTGTGCCTCACCCAGTGCTTGCGTTCATCCTGGTTTTCCTATCCTATTCTGAAAACACAGAGCAGAAATTGGCATTAAAATGTATATGGGGAGCTGGTGGGTGTGGCTCTGTAGAGTGCTTACCCAGCATGCACAAAGTCTTAGATTCAAGCTCCAGTGCTCACACAAACTGGGAGTGATGGTAGATACCTGCAATCCCATCACTTGAGAGGCAGAAAGATCAGAAGTTCAGTGCCATTCTCAGCTATATTAGCAAGTTCAAGGCCAGCTTCAGGTACATGAAAGCTGACCAAAATAACAAAAGTAAAGTGAGCAGAAGACACTGGGGTATTTTCTCTTGAAAAGTATTAGAGGTCGCTGCAGCGACACTCACATCAGCTGCAGCCATGACCGAAGTGATGACCCTTCGTGGGACCCTTAAGGGCCATAATGGATGGGTAACACAGATCGCCACCCCACCGCAGTTCCTGGACATGATCCTGTTGGCGTCTAGAGACAAGACCTTCATCATGTGGAAGCTGACCAGGGATGAGACCAACTATGGCATACCACAACGAGCTCTGCGGGGTCACTCCCACTTTGTTAGTGATGTTGTTATCTCCTCTGATAGTCAGTTTGCCCTCTCAGGCTCCTGGGATGGAACACTGTGCCTCTGGGATCTCACAACGGGCACTACCACAAGACGATTTGTTGGCCATACCAAGGATGTGCTGAGTGTGGCCTTCTCCTCTGACAACCAGCAGATTGTCTCTGGATCCTGAGACAAGACCATAAAGTTGTGGAATACTCTGGGTGTCTGCAAGTACACTGTCCAGGATGAGAGTCATTCAGAATGGGTGTCTTGTGTCTGCTTCTCCCCGAACAGCAGCAATCCTATCATTGTCTCCTGCGGATGGGACAAACTGGTCAAGGTGTGGAATCTGGCTAACTGCAAGCTAAAGACCAAACACATTGGCCACACTGGTTACCTGAACACAGTGACTGTCTCTCCAGATGGATCCCTCTGTGCTTCTGGAGGCAAGGATGGCCAGGCTATACTGTGGGATCTCAATGAAGGCAAGCATCTTTACACTTTAGATGGTGGGGACATCATCAATGCCTTGTGCTTTAGCCTCAACCGATACTGGCTCTGTGCTGCCACTGGCCCCAGTATCAAGATCTGGGACTTGGAGGGCAAGATAATGATGAATTGAAGTAAGAAGTTATCAGCACCAGCAGCAAGGCAGAGCCACCCCACTGTACCTCTTTGGCATGGTCTGCTGATGGCCAGACTCTGTTTGCTGGCTATACAGACAACTTGGTGCGAGTGTGGCAGGTGACTATTGGTTCCTGCTAAAAGCTTATGACAGAGTCTTAGAAATAAGCTGGTTTTCTGAAACTGGCTTCTATGTGAGTCCTGGGAGCTGAACCCTGTTCTACTGCAAGAACAGACCATTCTCTGAACCTCTGAAACATCTTTAAGATAGAGGTCTACCCACTTCCCCAGTGGTGGTTTATTATCCTGGTATGTAAGCAGGAACAGAACAGCTGAGTAAACACATGAGATGTCCTCACTAGCTAGGCAAAATCCATCAATTTTGGTTTTGGTCTCCTTTCATAATCCTGGAAGTATTTTTAAATAAAACTGATGTTCTATTAAAAAAGAAAGAAAGAAAGAAAGAAAAAAGAAAGAAAAGTATTAGAGAGTCCAGCAGGATCCAGGGAGCTCCAGGTTTCCTTCCTCAGAGAACCAAGGCCAAGACTAGATGATAGAGGCCCAATGAATGAGGGAGTCAGAGGTCTGCCAGCTGCCCTCACACCCTGGGCAAAGTGAAGTTCACTTTGTCCAGGTGCCTTTAGGTAGGCTGAGACTTAGAAACGCTCTCCCTGCAGCTTCTGGGGAGCCGTCCAGCTTGTCATTCAGACTCTTCAGGAAGTAGGCACCAGTTGTCACTTCTCAGGAAATCTCTCTCACCTAGTGGCTTGGTGATCATCTGATTGATCCAGGATGATGAAGAGAGGTTCCACTGTTCAGGCTCTGTGCTGAGGTGAGGAGATGGTGTTTAGGCAGAGGGAAGTCCTGGGTCACTAGGACCAAGAAGGAGCCTTGTGAGCCAGGGAAGATACTCAAAGTATGTCTGGAGGAAGAAGGCCTACTTGAAGAGAGCCAAATGGAAGGATGGACAAAGAAGGAAGGATGAGCCGCAGGTGCACACAGCATCACTTCAAGTGTATTCGTGCATGTGCCACCTCACAGAGCAAGATGCTTGGACTCAGAGAGCTGAAACCAACTTGTCCCCAGTCCATTGACCTGGGAAGAGGCAGAGCTAGGAATCAGATCCATGGTTATTTTTCTTCCTGCAGCTTCAGTCTTTGTCCCCAAGGAATTGGCCCTGTAACCTTGTAGGTACAAAGCTCCTTGTAGGAGTTCAAAGCTCCATCAGGGGAACTGAAACAGGAAGAAGCTATGTCAGGGACATGGGGGTGGGGAGGACCCAAGGCTCGTGGGGTGGTGAGAGACTAAGTAAGTTAACAGGCTAAGGAGATGACTCAGTCAATCAAGTGATTGTTGTACAAACATAAGGATGTGAGTTTGGATCCCCAGAACCTGTATAAAAATGCAGGCACAGTGGTAAATACCTGTAAGTCCAGCACTGGGAAGGAGGAGACAGGAGACAGGGGCTCTAGTCAACCAGTCTAGCCCAAATGAAGACTCCTAGGTTCAGTAAGAGACCCTGTTTAAAGAGATAGATAGATAGATAGATAGATAGATAGATAGATAGATAGATAGATAGATAGATAG